>JAIZAY010000673.1:0-34139 GCA_029531755.1 Holothuria leucospilota | reverse complement strand
CCCAAACCTCCCGGTTGCTAATTAAGCTTCATTGCTTCAAATGCCCACCCCCTTTATCCACTCGGCCACAGCACTGGTTAATGCTTTATACTTGTGTAGCTTCCAATGATATGCGCTTGCCTCCTTTGGAGGGCGCACTGTGGCGCCATGTGCATAGTGTCTATTACTGAGGTAGTAGTCCAAGGTTATGATCATTCCAAGAAGAGTATTTTGTATAGAGGGATTTCATGTGACGTCACTCGCAATGGATCCCCAGGCACTGAAGGGCAAATCACAGTGAGCGAATTTACAGCTCACGCGCACGACATAACTTAGTAGAGGGATTTCAGTCACGTGACTTTAACCAACTAGACGCAATTTTGAAGGGCAAGATCGCTCGTCTTTTTTGTTTTGAAGGGCAAGATCACGCAATTTTTTTTGTTTTGTTTTTTTGTTTTTTTGTTTTTTGTTTTGTTTTGTTTTGAAGGGCAAGATCGCGCGTCTCTTTGATTTTGACGGGCACGCGTCCATTGTGTCACAGTAGTATCTATGGTTATGCATACAGTGCGTGTGAGCTGTAAATTCGCTTACTGCGTGTGTGTTTTGCCCTGCAGTGCCTAGGAATCCATTGCGCGAGACGTCACATGAAATCCCTCTTTAGATACTACTGTGACACAATGGACGCGTGCCCGTCAAAACCAAACAGACACGCTATCTTGCCCTTTAAAATTGCGTCTAGTTGGTTAAAGTCACGTGACTGAAATCCCTCAACACCTGGTTATAACGTCATTCTTATGACCACTATAATATAAAAAGTTCCAAAATGTTATGGGGCTTCCGTCCTTTTTTCACGACAGTGACAAGTACGGCCTCCGGCCGGAGTCACCGTCAAGGTACGACTCCGAGCGTACAAGAGGTAAATCTGTCACAATAAGAGGCAATTGTAGCTGAAAGTGTGAAGAATCTCGGACTAGCTTCAATCTGCTTTTGTTGGGCAAAACAAACATTGTCTGCGTAGTTTACCTTTCCATACTATTTCGATCAAACAATGGTTAGCAGTGTGTACAGCATCAGCTGGCCACGATTGCTTACATCCTACAATTAGGATTACGAGCAAGATCTAAGCTGGGAAACCCGAGGCTGAAATTGGAGAAAAACGTTCGTTGGAATAAAAAACATTATGTTCAGTATTTTTTCTGTTCTACACCGTCATTTTTATCAGTTACTTTTATGATAGAACGCACTCGCCTTTCCACCTCTTTCATTACTTTTCATTTGCGACACAGGATAGCCGCCCAAGTTATTGTTAGGCCTAACAACAGTGCACAGGCTAGGCCAAAAGGTGTAACATTAGGGGACATACTAAAACGAATGCCAGCGAATGCCCGTACTACACCGTTAAATTACGACGAATGCCAGCGAATGCCAATTCATTTGCACTAAAGTGGCGAATGCCAATAGACGTAGTGGTAAAAGCAACTACGGAAGCCTATAAAGAGCATAAGGCCTTTTAGAAAGTCTTGTTTAACATGCTCGTACGCCTTTTCTTTTTGCCGGTTTGTACAAACTGGCCTCAACTAGTACAAAGTAGGTAGTTTTAACATTTCAAGTTCACATTTATGGTATTGCGTTTTAATTACCCAAAAATTACAAGATGCTGTACAGCAGTTCAGTGCAGTCCACAAGTAAGTCATGGTGTATATCTAGGGTGTATTAAGGTTTCTGAGCGAGCGCCATCTTTTTGGAATCTGCTGCACGTAGCGGACCACTAATTTTATAAATGTTCTTGAGCTTGTAAATGTTGTCTGTACAAATGAAGTCCCCTAGAAAATTTATGGGAGGTTGTTTCTCACTGTGTTACTTATAAAATATGATCTATGTTTCATATGGCCTTATAGGCAATGAGTTGAAATAGAGAATGTGCAAAATTGAAGGGAATTTGACCAATTTTAGTGCCATTTTGGATGGTATTACTCCACTGTGTGAAATGCTGAAATTCCGTCTCTGAGTAAGGATCAGGGCTGGAAACACGTACATATTATTCAAGCACTTCTAGCTGAAAATTTCAATGGTTATGGTAGGTAAATTTGATAATGCCATAAAAGCCCACATTGTGAGCTTTAACCAGAGGGGTGGCTTGTCTCGTTTGAAAACTTCTACAAGGAACTACGGGGTGGGGAAGTAGGCTGATTTAGTGTATAAGTCAATGGGGCAAATAATTAGTGACGCGCTACCTGTAAGGTCTGCTTCGCAACTACATTTATGGACACTTTAATATTGAACGCAGTACCGTTCTCAAAATAACCATTTTCAGTTTATTTTCTAATATTTATAAGAAAGTACCTTATAGGAACAATATTCCAAGAACCGCACACTCTCTATAATGACAAGAAAGTGTCAGGGTTAGGGAATATATGAGATGCAGGAAGCTAATCTGGGACATCTCATACTTCAATGCGTTCTTTTATTTTGTAATTTGCTTTGCTTTTGGTGCATAGCTAAGGATTTCTCAGGAATAATGGAGGACGCACTTAACAATAATCGCAAACGTAGACTTACCAGGGGCAGGGGGTGCACTGACTTGTAGCAGAGAGCTGTAACTCACCACTAGTCCTTTGATCTTATTCAAGACTACCAGACTTACGTACAGTAATTGTAGTGTATATCTAGCTTTGTGGAATGTAACTATTGAAGAAACTGGGGTGATTTCGGGTCTTTATTAAAGAAACTGTCCTCTTTCTGACACTTTTTCCTCTTTCTTTTGCTCATGTTTCTTTTATTTTGCCGACTGGTCAGGGGCGTATCCAGCAGTTTTAAATAGAGGGGGCGCAAGGTTTGATTGATCGCTGTCCTGAGTTAGGGGTATGAGGGGAGGAGAGTACCCTCTCTTTTGGAAAATTTTTGCTTTTGGAAGAGGGCTGAGACGAAAATTTGTGATATACTTGACACATTTCCAAACATTTTCTCTTTTTGCCTCAACTTTTTTTCACGCATGACGGCCAATAGGATGGGCGCGCGCCTGTATGCGCCACTGCTGGTGCAGAATTTGCCGACTCAACGGCAGATTACTACATTACCATAAACGATGAACTCCTTTAGTGAACAATGAGACTGAAAAAACCCTATGTAGCTTTTCTTTCTCCCCCCCCCCTTTTTTCTCATTCTTCTTCCCTCTAACTTCCTTCGTTTGCACTTCCCTCTTTCCTTCATTTTGCCGACTAGTGCAGGATTTTGCCGACTGCGTGGATGAATGGGGGGGGGGGGGTATCACACCCCCTCTAGAAACGGCCATGAGTGTAAAGCAAAAATGCTCCAGGCTGACCCCTAATGGGTAGTATCCAGTAAAAGAAATCATGGAAGACAATGTATAATATCATAGAATTTCGAAAATGGAGAAAAAAGTACACAAAAGAATCATCTTTAAGGGTTGCACCGTTGAGCAAGACAATCACATTGTATCCTTTTATGTTAGTCAGGACTCTAATTGAGGGAGGTGCCACATGTAGAAGGAGAAATTCTCATGTGATTTTTCTAGACCACTTTTTCATGAGGAACAAGAATATATGAGGTAAAAAGGCTGTAACCTTGTATCGTTATTACATTAAGCTAAGGCTTACGTAAAGGTAAGGTAAAGGTAAAGCTAAAGGTACGTACGTGGGCTGCCAGGATTTGGTTATTTATAGGGGTGGGGCACAAAAAATGACGCTTTAATACCACACAAAGTCTGCGTTAATCGCACTCTTTTTGAGCTTCCCTGAAATGGTATACAGCACGGGGATCCTTTCCTTGTCACTACATAAAGACATGTCGGGGGTGGGGGTGCAGTCGTAGGGAAGGGATTCCCCATCCACTTTGAGAAATTTTTGTTTCAGATGTAGTATTGTTTAGCAGTAAATGGTGCTATCGTTGGGAAATTCTTAGAACCGATCATACATTCATGGAAAATGTCCATAATCTAGCCACTTTTCCTTAAGTGGAAGAAGAGAGTACTTTACCTAAGAGAAGTGTATGTTGTCAAGACACCGCCTGAAGCCGCCCTTTTGGCTACTTTGCTACCTTCTATTTGGTAAAGTTTTTGCACAAAAACGAGTGCATGGAGTCCACATGAACATTGTAAGACTATTACGAAGCTTCCGTTACATTCAGTAATCACTTCACTATAAATGATAGTATATAGTATGACTCCGAGCAGTAGCATACTGGGGTGCCGCAAGTGGGGGGGGGGGGGATGGATGAAAGTACGGTAAACGTACCGACAACATATAGTCAATGTTCCCATACTTTTTCAAAGGGTTATCACTTAACAAGTCACCCCTCGCATCCGTGACCCACTCCTACATACGGGGGTGGCGCCAGGATTTGCCCGACGTAGGGATGGGGGAAGACAAATAATTTCACCATCGGGGGCGACAGAATTTTCCCGACATCGGACCCGGCCGTGTCAGCAACCACAAGTTCCGACAGTCCTTATACCGAGGGGTGGTGAGAAGTAGATATGAAGGAACCTGTCTATTCCATGACATTGCAGGGCATATTTTGCACATTATCACTTATTACTTTAAGAGCCGATTTACGCACTGATAGTGTTCTTTTGAGCCTGAATCGTGAAAATGCAAAGCGCGGGAAAATTTTTAGCAGGCTTACACTAAAAACAAAATAGCCAAACTTTCTCTGTTTGTAGCTCACCAACTGACCCTACGGCATGAAACACATTAGATAACAGTAACTAGCTTTGCTTTAAGATGAAATTTACCTCAACATAACCTGTGTACTCTGCATACATGTTACTTGGTAAGGGTGATAGGACTTATGCTATCTAGCCATTTGGGATGGAACTATTGAAGAAACGATAGTGACCATAAAGCGCGCATGGTGCGCCGAAAATTTTGGGTTATTACTAGAGAAATTATCATCTTGAGAGCAAAGACAGGTAAACCGTCGGGGGACTAGTCGCCGTTCACACTGGGCGGATGTACCGACAAGATCAGCAAATGTACAGACAGACCATCCCAAAATCTCAAGTGAGGGGAGAGGCGACCGCCCCCTGCCCCCTTCAGTCACGCTAGTGACTCTGAGCACTTCGCAAATATCGTATTTTTACTAATTTTGGACGAAATCCCAGCGAATAGATTCCAGCAATGGGAAATGTGACTGAGGGAGAGTATAGTTGCAAAGAGGTGATATTAGACCTAGCTGATAGATATAGCAAAGGGGGCCAAAGACTTACTTACTTACTTACTTACTTACTTACTTACTTACTTACTTACTTACTTACTTACTTACTTACTTACTTACTTACTTACTTACTTACTTACTTACTTACTTACTTACTTACTTACTTACTTACTTACTTACTTACTTACTTACTTACTTACTTACTTACTTACTTACTTACTTACTTACTTACTTACTTACTTACTTACTTACTTACTTTTACTTACTTACTTACTTACTTACTTACTTACTTACTTACTTACTTACTTACTTACTTACTTACTTACTTACTTACTTACTTACTTACTTACTTACTTACTTACTTACTTACTTACTTACTTACTTACTTACTTACTTACTTACTTACTTACTTACTTACTTACTTACTTACTTACTTACTTACTTACTTACTTACTTACTTACTTACTTACTTACTTACTTACTTACTTACTTACTTACTTACTTACTTACTTACTTACTTACTTACTTACTTACTTACTTACTTACTTACTTACTTACTTACTTACTTACTTACTTACTTACTTACTTACTTACTTACTTACTTACTTACTTACTTACTTACTTACTTACTTACTTACTTACTTACTTACTTACTTACTTACTTACTTACTTAGTGCGTTTTAGAATAATGCTTCTTCATTGTAGGTTTATTAACAACATACTTTTAGTGGAGTACAAAATTGAGAGTACGAGTACATAGACCAGAGTACGAGTATGAATACGAGTACATGACACATGAATACGAGTACGAGTACGAGTACGAGTACATAATTTCCGGAGGGGAGGACTTGCACTATATTTGAACTGTATTTGAAACCGAATTTGAAACGTATTTATCTAGTTGACACAATATAACACATTACGGGGTCTTAGGTCAGGACCGGTAAAGATTGCAAGAGAATTCCCCAGCAGCTGAAGCTGCCCTCGAAGTAGGCGAGTAGACGACCGTGCTTCAGGGCAGGATGCGCTCCAAGGCAGGTACGTGCAGCCGCGTGTGACTTCTCATTGCAGTGGCCGAATTTTGGGGCAGCTAAGCCAGTTCCGAGCCGCTCGAGAGCTAGGAAAGACGTGCGAGAGCGGAGCTCTCGCCTGCTGCCCGGCAGCCGCCAAGGCTACGTTTGTGAATGTACAAAGCAAGGGAGCACACACACGCAGAGAAAACATTAAGATAACCTTATCCAAGAGAATTTCCATCTTGGTTTCGGCTATACAAGGTATTTGATCAGCGCCCGCCGTACTTATGTCTCCTTAAACTTACAGAAACATACTGGATCTGGGGCTAAATATAAGGCAAAAGCGAGAGATAATGGGCCCATAAAGGGTCCAATGGCCACTCTGTCCTCTAATATCTCTGCAGCATATGAGGGGGGGGGGGTTGCCTCATTTTCAAACAAAAAAATTACTGCGTGAAAATCAAACTCAATGGATGATTTCTCAAATATCGGGGAGACACGTCCACCGCCCCCTCTTAACCCTTACTTAATGAATTGCTTTATATGCAAACTTCGTATCTCTGTCTAGTCTCTATTTGGCGTATATAGACAAAGCTAGCTTTGTGGCCTGCTATGTTTTTATTTTGTTCTTTGCCATTTCTCTCATCAAAGCCTGAGATCTTCCCCTGTAACATATTGCCCGACGTGTTTTAAAGATCAACACAATGAATATAACATTGGGAAAGATGTAAACATGGCATCCTAACTCACTTTCGGTTTCGCGAACCTTCGGTCTCGCGGACCTTTGGTCTCATGGACCTTCGGTCTGGCGGACCTTCTGTCTCGTGGACCCTAATTCCCTGTTGGTCTCGCGGACCTTTGGTCTCGCGAACCTTAATAAACGTAAGATTACACGTCAACTAAGTTGCAGTTCAATGCAATTTCGGTCTCGCGGACCTTCGATCTCGCGGACTTCGTTCTCGCGGGAACTTAAAAAAAAAACTCGAGCTGACCATTGTGTACGTATGCACATCCATAGGTTCTGTGTATGTAATGGTTCCGCTTTCTCGAGCGTTTGGATACATAATAGCACCACGCGAATTGGGACAGCTATGTCGCAACTCTCTCAACATATACGGCCCTGACGTGTTATATATGCGACTGCCCTCTATCTGTAAGATACTTAAAGGACTTTTGTACCCAACGTGATTCAAATGCGAAAGGACATTTCATTCGGTTGATCTGAGTAGTGTTTGGTCAAGCATTGGCTTATTATTGGAAACCCTGTCGTCCAATCCTTGACCTTGCTGGTCATTTAAATACTTACCACTCTCATTACCAGGCCACCTCCATGCTCAGAGAGCCCTACCGAATGTCCCCTTTGCAAGCATATGTCTCGAGTGACCAGATCTGAAGAATCGGTGATCACATTTCAGTGGATTTCGTGGTTTCGAAAATGTCTTATTTCATCGTGCATCTTTCAAACCTCCCGATACAATAAGAGAGCTGTGCTTGTTGTTCGAACAATGCAATAGAGGTTGAATTTGGTTTCGATGATAAGAAACACTTATGCATTCATTATCAGGCGCGTATGTAGGAATTTTGTTCCCGGGGGGGGGGGGGGCACGACCATCTACACGGAGCGCCACCATGATTGGCGCGGAGGGTTCTCATACCTCCCAGATGGCCGGAAATGGCCCTTCTCATGCTTAAACCGAATTGGTTAGAAACTGAGCCGTAAAACCTCATCTAACTAACTAACCCTTCCCATGCTTGCTTGAAAGTTATAGAAACCCCCTTTTTCAATCCCATATAATCCGTTTTACCTTTGTAAATTGTATGTATTAGTTTTCATGATAACAGCGGTAATAGAAGAAAATAAAAACAAAATAAACCGAAGGTATAAAATGCAGTAAATGTGGATATTTAGTCTTAGTTATTTCAACCATACCATTAATACTCAGAAAAGACAAGAAATTATTTCAATTTCTTTCCGTAGTTGCATAGTATAACATTCATTCCAGGCATGTGTGTCATGTTCTTTCCTAAAGTGTTATTCCTAGGCCAAAATATTTTTGCCACAAGTTGCGTTGTTGTACTGAGAATTTAGAGAGGGATGAGAAACCCCTTATCAAAAATTGCAGAGTGAAAAATGTGTCCAATACAATAAATATCAAACAAGAGATCTTCGTGTCTTCATTTTAACCTCTTCTTTCTTTTAAAAATTGTTCACCATTCTTCACATAAGCTCGAACCACAAAAGGATACAAAACTGCGTTTCCTTCAAGTAAATAACTCGATTAGAATTTTCAATGTTCGCCATGTAAGATTGACAACGATTAGTACAAACTTCCGTACATTTTCTTACGCTCTTTACCGCCGTGTCCACCTCCTGGTTTGACGTATGTTGAACCGAAATCGCGCATTGTAGCAAGATTGTCCTACTACGTTATGGGTGCACAAAAATTGGGAGCGCTTTTCGTTAAATTGTAGATTTCAGATTATTAAACTTTAGATGCCTTTACAAGATACACTAGAATTAATAACATTCTTTTCGAAATAAACAGTGTAATATCTCCAGATAGCATGAAAATTGGGAAGGAATGGGGATGAATATTTCTACGGTAGCCTGTACTAGACCTGAGTGCTGCACTCGCTCAGGGTCTCCCACCTGCCCCAATATTTTGGTTACGGACAGAATATCCTTCACCACCCTTCCCCAAATATTTGATAATATATTAATCATATTTATGAGAAGGAGACAACTACTTTAATGTCACGTGATCCGCTCGCACCGTTGAGAAAATTCATGGCAACGAATTATATCAGGTGCATGGAGAAAATTAATCTGAAAATATTCGTGTATATACTGATCGAGTAATAGCATAGAAACATCCTTGTACGTTTTCGTAGAATTAATGTATCCCAATGAGTTTAGGCAACGTGTACATCACTGCGAACAGTCCTCCTCCACCCATCCATCTCCCAAACCCACCCAAGCCCCAAACCCACCTACCATCCCATCACAAACCCTCGGAGTCCCTTTCTAGTATAACCGTCAAAGACAAATTTCAGTGCTACGACTTCATATTATTTCACATTTAATAAAGTCTCAACCAAAAACTAAGAAGCAGAATTAAAACTAAATTTTAGTCATAAGAATAATATTACCTTTAGACTACGGCAGTGCTATCGCCAATGTACTACCAGAGTTTCGACTGAGTAATTTTTTGGTGCGGCAAGTCAAGTCAACCACAGCTATTTAAGCAGCTCGGTTTAAGTCACTGACTCAACCCCTTGGGTTATTTCAATTGGGGGTATTCTCTATGATTGGTAAAGTCAGGAAGTTTGAAAGTGGTGTTTCCTCGGGTCGTAGCTTGATTACGATTACAATTTTGGGTAATATATCCAGGGATTCCACCAGAAACTCAAAAGGGGGGGGGGGGCGGATTATTCAGTACTGCTAAACCCTGAGTCCGAATTCATGCTTTCCTCGGCCAAAGTTTCAAGTGGGTTGGGGGGGGGGCAAAAGCTTGCTTCTAAACCCCCTATAAGTTGCAATTTGAAGGGCTTTAAACACCATTTATTTATGTAAGTTCAATCATGGCTGCAAAAGTATCCTCACTGATGATCTCAAGTGAGAAACCATGCAAGATATTGTCATTTTTTATATTTTTATGGAAATGAAAAGGAGGGGATTTTACCCTTTTTCTTCTGGAAAGGGGGGGGGGCAAATCCCCCTTTCCCACCCTTAACAGACATGCCAGGTCGATCTAACAGAAATCACTGATTGCTTTCCGTCCTCTTTTTGGGACTAATGGGCCTCATTCCGGGATCTAATATTACACATCTCTGTTAAAACTGCAAATGATTCATATAAGAGGGAAGAAAGTTTTATGAGGTATAATATTTTTGGCATAAGAAGCAATGCCTTAGATTTTAAAACCAAAGTTCTAGACAGACAATTTACCTTCACAAAAGTATAAGATTAAACCAGTTTGATGCAGAAATGACAAAATTAGCTTTACATTTTATCGCGTTTTAGGCACCCAAAACCACAAAAGCAGCAAGTGACTTCACAAGGAGTGAGAGTCGCGAGGTCTCTGTGGTAATTAATACCATGTGAGCTCTCACGGATGAACAGTTAGATCTAGATCAGCGAGTTCTGTTAGAGCGACTTTTCATGGAAACCCTGATATCCATGTTCAGACTGAGTATCATCATATAGAAAATAAATGTGAAAATTTTCCAACCCTTCTAGCCGTTCGTGCACGTCACTAGCACTATTTTCCTCCAAATTATGTTTGTAGACAGTAGAGCCACCATATGATTACAGTAAGTTGCGGGAACTACAGGGGATGATATCTCAAGCTTACCACAGCCAGCTATAATGGTATCGGTTTTACGTGTGCACATACGCGCCAAGCGCGCGAAAATTTCACTCTTGTGATGGACATTTTCGCCTCCTTTTGTAATACGAAGACGTGGAAAGTCTCCACAAGTGAAGGGAACAAGACTATGATTACGATGATGCTTCTTCAGCTTCGCAAGAGCAGGTGAAGAGTTGAGTACTTTACGAACGGCGAGGGGACCAGGAGCTACCATTAGGCAGTCTTGGTGTGGTCCAGTATGATTTTGTTAGGGCCCAGAGGGAAATTCCCCAAATGTCTGAGGAAATAGCAAAACGGGAACACTAACGTGGAGTTTTGAGCAGGACTTTGAATGACAGTGAGAGCACACCAATCTCTTCACAGTTCAAAATTCAGATGGTCATTATCTTATTTCTACTTTGAACGAAATTTTGCATGAACAGAAAAAAAATAAATTTTGGAATTAATTTGGGTACGATAAAATTTAGCTTCAAACCATATGGTCATCGCGTTACGAATGTTACTCAAGTTACAAGATTTCTACATGAAAACCCATTGATACCCAGCATGTAAGTTTGAGCCTTCACCTAGCTTTGCCTAGAATAGTTCACTGGAATTTTTATGCTAATAATGTTCATAGGCGATATAACTTCGCTTGTGGGAATTGCGCTCGAAGCCGCCGAAATTTTGCAGGAATATTGTTACCACGGTAAAACCTGCATACAGACTCAGCAAAAGCTGGTGAAAAGATAAGCCCGACGACGGGACGAAGCTCCCCTTAGGGGTCCATCAACCCGAAGCCCCGCTAGAAGCAATGGGTTACAGAAAGGATGCCGAACGCGAAATTTTGGCGCGGGACGAAAAATTTGGGATTCTGTTGACGAAAAATTAAAAATATTTGGTTCTTATTAAGGAAAATTAGAAACTTTGGGTTTCTATGGAAGAGGCTGCCCTGCTCGTCCTAGACAGTTCCAGTTCTCCCGACTAAGTTACTCCTTGCAAAACTGTATTGAGCCCCTTCTTGTGCAGACACCCTTGTGCAGACACAAACCTAGTTTATTGCTTAAGGTCATATCCTGATGGGCATACAAGGCCATAATATGTAATCACAACATTCTTTGCACATGGTGTGTAATGTGAGCTACTCTGCATCTTTTGACTTTGATGTCAATCAAAGAGCATTCACCACTGACCAATTGAGAATTTTGCTTTCTGTCAACCAAAACCAAGACGCCGGCCGACTGGTCGCGGGGCGACCTTCCACCACCCCTGGACATTGAGACACTTTACGTTTCTTACAAAATATGTTTATCATGATGTTGAGTCTGAATTAAGAATCTTCCTGATCATAAGAGAAAGAGGATAGAACTTCTCTTGGATTCAATTTTGTGTTCTTCCGGGAATCACACCTACACGAAAGAACAATAGCCTAATTGTGTAACCTTTACTTTTATATAAAGCCAACATATCTGAAACCGGTGTTAAAGCCATATGTAACTGAAGATGAAAGAGCGCGTAGCGCGCGAAAATTTTTGTAATTGTGTAACAAAAATGTTACAGAAAGCAAAATACGTTCATTATTTAACGACTTTTGGGATCATTTTTAGTCAAAAATCGCTTGGTGTAATACCAGAGCCATCGTTTACACGGTATTAACATTTTGTTTTCGATCGATTTTCCACATGGTGGGGCACAGTGGTCCGCACGGGGGGGGGGGCACGGCCCCCCGTGCCCCGACCTGGCTACGGGCCTGTCCGCACTAAGGTCCAGAATTAGCTGCGCATGCGCAAATGCCCGAATCTGGGGTAGAAACACCTTACAGGCGTCTGTTGCCTGCTTGGAAGGATTCGTTTCTTACACAAGTTGTGAGTGAAAATTTGGCAGAACAACCGACAAATTTTGCCCTCAGAAGTGAGCATGGCAGGCCGTTTGTTCCTCTTTGTACCTTATATATTTGATCAAGAAATCAGGTGCCATGTGGAGCAATATTTTGGCCTTTTAGCTTTGTTTCATACCATCTTCAGAGGCTTTGATCTGTACTTGCTTGCAAGCACACACCGTCATTTTTTTTTTTTGCTAGCCTGCGGTTTTACTGATTTTAAACCCGTTGGCCTTTCGGTCTATTCATATAGACATTAGACAATGACTTCATCGCCAGATCAGTAACCGTCTCCTACCCGGTACAAAACGGGTAGGAGCAGTCCTTGAACTCTGTTCGCGGACTTGGTCTTCTCCAGTCTTTCTCTCAAAGCATGGATCGCTCAAACCAGGGAGTTGCTTTTTGTCAAACAGCAACTCCCAGCTGCTCAAACTGGGTATCAGTCCCCAAATCACCTGCGGTATCGTCAAGGCAGCAGTAATGTTCCTTCCGTAGACTACTTAATTTAGGATGTTTATTTGGAGTCGACTAGCTAACTGCAGAGCTTGGGGAAAAGGATTTTTACTTCGACAAGAAGACAAGTCGAAGTAATGAGATCGCAACAGCAGTTTTGGCGAGGCGTTCAGAGAGTTTTGCCTTTCGATTGCCTTTTCTCTGCCGTTTTAAAAGCTAGGGATCTGAAATTTTCTCCACCGGTGCCAGTCTGTATTTGCGTTGACCTCACGTAAAAACAGAATAGTTATTCTCGCACTGCGAATTGGCCGAACAAACAATTTCGCGACCAATCTCGTTACCGTGAAGCAGTGGCGTAGCCAGGATTTTTTGAGCAGGGGGCACAGGGGGGTCACGAACCTTTCCTGGGAGGGCACAATTCTGAATTCTCTCCCTCTCTATAGGACTAATATATATATATATATATATATAAACCTATACATTTCAAAATTTTCCGTAGGGGGCACCTGCGGTGGTACGGCTTTGTCGTGGGGGCACGTGCCCCCTCATGCCCCCGTAGCTAGTAGCTACGCCACTGCCCTGAAACAAGGAGCTCATTGTACGTAGTTCTCCATCGTTTGCACTTGATCGCACAGGCATGTTTTCACACAGGCAAAGCGGTGATTAGTGTTACCTTCGTAGCAGGTGTCGAACATGATGTCCCCCTCTTTTGACGCGCATACGAGTGCAGCCGATATAGGTGCAGGAGTAATACACCCCCGCCAAGCGGGTAATGATCAGTGCTGACTAAGCTATACCTTCGTGGTAGGTGCCTCTTTTTCATGTGCATACCCTCGATATTATGCCAGTATAGGTGCAGGAGTAATACACGTCCGCCGGGCGGGCAAGCATAACCTACACAAGGCTCTTAAGCATCGGTTGCAGTTTCGAGAGTTTGCAAACGTTAATTAGTACCTTGGTGATACTTGAGGGGAGTATTAAGTTATGTTGCCAGGGGCGGAGATTTCTTCTCAACAGTGGGGGAGGGGGTTTGACGATCTTTCAAGAAAATTTACTGTGTGAAAAACACAAAGTCAATGGGGGAGTTCTTTGAAAGTGGGGGTTGTAACCCCTCAACCCCCTGTTTCTCCGTCCCTGTATGTTGCTATACATTCCTTCGAATATTTTATCAATTTAAAATATTAACTGGACTTCTACGACTTTTACTTGTAATTATTCGCCTGGGTTATCATTTAAGCAATTGAATAACAAATTACAAGAGACCCCTATTTTATAATGAACCATAAATTGTTCTTGACCACCTCCTGAAAGGTCAACCCTCTTCTTAAAAAATCAAAGAGAAGCACGTTGACAAGTAATGTATAGTTCTCGCAAATAATTATTACTAGTGGGGTGGATTATCCACGTGAAAGTTTGCGCGGTGAGAATTGTCCTGGCTAAATTATCATCCTTCGAATATCACCAATTGTAAATTATCCAGATGTTGTCCAATCACCTTCCAATACGTTATAATGCACAGTTCACTGCAAATGCGGTAGTCGAAGTTTCCACTATTCTGCCATTGGTGTTCTGGTTGGTTGGTAACCTTATAACTTCAGTCCGCTCAGGCTACAGTCAGACAGTGAATGATGAGCTATAGTGTCACGGTCAGGCAAAGAAAGTAAGTTGTATAATACATGGTCCCTTAAACTGTTAGACGTCCCCTTAACAGTTTTGTTTGAAGAAACATAGGATTGAAACGATATGAAACAGATATTCCGTCTTCCTGTATCATGACTAGCACATCCCCTGTGAAGCACTGCTGTGAACTCGATTGTGGTTACCAAAATGAATTCCGTATCATTTACACACTGACATACAAATCAGTGGGCAATGGCGTATTCATGACTGTATTGTACCCGATACTATCTAAGCGGAGCGCCACCAAGAGTTGGCGCGGAGCGTACCGAGAAAAGTTTGACAATACATGCCCCCAGACTGCATGAAATTGCATTTCATGGGTATTTTAAGTTGCATTTAAACGTTCTAATTTTTTGGTATCTCATGTTTTAGAATTCTACAAGGGAGAAAATTTTATACTATAAAGTACACTTGTAAGAAAATTGTTTTGATTTCAAATTACTTCGAGCTTTTTTTTTCTGAAAGGCGTAGTAAGATGCCTTTTCGATTGGAGGGACTGAAGATTGTTTTGGACCAGCGTCCTGGGGAAGGGTGTAAGGGAGGGGTGTCCCCTTCCCTTTGGGAAATTTTTTAATATTTTAGGGTCCTTGGACGCAATTTGGTGAACTTATTTTGCAAATATTTAGGATCCGTCTATTCTTGCTCTCGGTTTTCTTGCTATTCTTGCTTTGAGTTTTGCGACGACCGCTCTCGCTATGAATGTAGGCGGACAAGATGGCCAACTTTCATTCCATGTCGTTTCTTTAGTTCAATCAATATGGAGAGAATGCACCAGTTAATGAATGAATGAATAGTTAGGCTAGGCCTTTGTTTCATAAATTAAAGAGGTCAAACACTTGTTAGCTATACAGCTATCATTTGTCAAAATGTAAAAAGATAATGTACAGCAACGCGGTACTGTTGTCAATGACCCTGCTCAGAACATATGATCAGGAGCGCCTCTAGAATTTGGTGATTGTTGCATGGGATGTCGTACTACCAACTCAGTCGAATCGCCATTTCTACTTAGATTGCACCTTTTTTGCAGCGCCTCGCGTTTGTATACAGCAGTAGGGATAATTCCTTTGCTATTAAATAAACGGGCTGTTCATGGTAAGGTCAAAGGGAAGGGGTTCCTTCTCATTTGAAAACTTTTGTTAAAGTGTACCTCAAGTCTAGAATTACAAGAAATATTTATTTTAAAGGTTGGAAGATAAATCCTATCCATCCAACTCCCATCCACATAGCTTATTCTATTGCTGAGATATAAAATGTTGAAAGATATTCACTTAATTTGAAAAAGTCAACTGTGCAATATTCTATGATGACATTCTTGTACAACTCGCATTACCTGCTTTTGTTTTCTTTTGAAATTTTATGTTTACATAACCTTGAAAAAGTTTATTGTTTTCTCGCGTGGTATGTTCACTATGTTGTATGGAGAGGGCTTGTCAAGTCACCCCATAACAGTAAGACAGTAATCACAAGCCGCTTGCACATATTATAAACTTGTCACTGACTTCTGGTATTATACCTGATGAGTTAAAGGTGGCTAGGGTGGTTCCACTTCACAAAAAGAAAAGTAAAACAGACTGTGGGAATTACAGACCTGTGTCAATTTTGAGTGTAATTTCTAAAATTTTCGAAAAAATCGTGTATAACCAGGTTAACTTAATGATTTTCTTGTCCAGTATAAATTACTATATGAATTTCAGTCAGGTTTTAGATCCCAATTTTCTACTGGTAAATGTTTAAATTCATCTGTCTGACTATATTAAATTTCAGTATGACAAACTAGGTAACTATACAGGAATGGTAATGTTGGACTTACAGAAAGCTTTTGACACTGTGAATTATACAATTTTATTATCAAAATTACATTGTATTGGGTTCAATGAAATGACCATTGAATGGTTCACTTCATACTTCACTGGCAGATCTCAATTAGTTAGTTTAATGGTGTTTTCTCTGCAAAGAGGGTTATTTCTTGTGGTGTCCCACAGGGGTCTATACTTGGCCCATTCCTGTTCCTGATATACGTTCTTCCGTGAAGTGTAAAATACTATTGTATGCTTTGCTTGTGTCTGGTAAATCTATACGGAGATCGAGTTTGCTTAGAGCAGAGAGGTGTTACTTTAACAGGAGATCCAACTGAAAAAATAATTTATTCTAATCCTGTTTGATCGGATTAAGAGAGTGGAGATAATCATTCAATGACAGATCATAGTACTTCAGAAGTTAATTCTTTTGTCTAATACTTACAAGTGCTACTTCATGTCCCAGTCGACCTTTGTCGACGACTACTACGCTGACAATAGGATTATCGGGAACAATGGTTTGATGTGTAGCAAATTACCGACAGCCTATTGAGCACCAATGTTTTAAGATTCAAAACGACTGTTTTTCGCGACTAAGCCTAAAGATCCTTAGTAAAAACACTGCTTATGCTATTTGCAAATGCAGAAAAGAGGTATGATGCTATATGTTACTGTTGATTTTCCATCAATCTGTGCATTATTGCGCAACTTGCAGGTGGTGTATTCGTGTTCAAAATGTAACACGGAATGACAATGGAGTATTTTTAAAAGTGCGCCATAAAGGCACAAATTAATTTGCAACTTGAACGACTAGCAATGTAAAATAAATGGGCAAATTTTCCTGTGCCGCTCTTCAAGATTTAGCAGAAAACGTGAACCTTTGTGTTAAGTTTCTTAAGTACCTTTAAGCCTATTATATATGGAAGATTACTACAAAGAAGGAATTACAGTCGGCAACTAGCGCAGGTCAAAGAAAGGGTTAAAGATGCATCTCCTGTCAAAGTAGCACCTCCCTGCTTTGAATTTTGAATTGAAATCTATTAATGAGTGGGTTGTCTGAAAACAAACTTTCTTTACACTTAGGTAAAACTAGATCTGTTTGCTTCATAAGCTAATGTAACTTCATAATGTAACTTCATAATGCTAATGTAATCAATGTGCATTGTAATGGTATAGAAATTGAATCTATAGGAAGAGCGTAACCCATCTAGGTTTATCTTTTGATCAAAGTTTGTCTGGGGAATGTATTGGTAATAATGTTTTGTCTAAATGCTCAAGTAGGCTTAAATTTCTGTATAGAAACACTCGTAATTTTAATTTGAAGACCAAAAACCTCCTTGTCGCTGCTTTTATTGAATGCCAACTTGATTATGATTGCTCAGCTTGGTATAGTGGTTTGTTCTGTAAATTAAAAGGGTGTTTATAGATTTTGCAAAATATTAATATAATTAGGTAAATGCTGTCAGCTACCCCTAGAACTCACATTGGTTACAATCAATATAAACAAGGATTTTTGCTCCCTGTTGAATACAGAGTTGAACAGTTAGAACTTGGACACATGTTTCATATAGTAAATCATAATGTTCCTAACTATTTATCCCATATGGCAATTAGAGTTAGTAGTCAGCATAGTCTTCATACCAGGTCTAGTCTGTCTCTTTGTCTTGTAAGTTGTCCCAAGAGTGAGTGGCTTTGGCAAGAGTTCTCTTGAGTATACTTCAATTACTTTATGGAATAGTCTGCCGTACTATATTCAATTGTGCAATAATAAAGTTAATTAGTTTTAAGAGACATTTAAAATCATTTTTATGGGGTAAACTGGAATCAAATCATACGAGCAATTTTATCTATGCATAATTTTTATCCTTTTATGTATTTATATTTTTAGCCTGTTTTCTGTCATACCTTTTTTTTGGTATATTATTTTTTTATTCTATTTTTATTTTGCTTTTTAATTTTTTTTATTACAAAGGACCACATTTGAAATAAGTGTTTATCACTTTAATGTGTTATCCTTGGTAAACATTTGTATTTGTATGTATTTTGACATTTATAAATCTTTATTGAATAAATTCAATCAATAATCACATTTTCACACATGACTTTCGAAATAACAAAGAAAAACAAAGTAATTTGAGTAGTACAAGAATGACATCGCAAATTACTGTGCAATCTAACAGTTCACATTGAGTGAATAAGCTTCGACATATAAAATCTCAGCACATGTATGTCCTGTTAAGATTGGGATTGGACCACTTGATCTCATTTTTCTAGCTGTGTGACATACATTTTTGAAATTTTTGACTTTAGATACACTTTAATTTGAATTTGCCCAGATGCAAAATAATGCTATCTTTTATGATATTCTTGGAGCTGATCATATATGGCTGGAAAATGTCCATAATTTAGTGAATTCTTAATTTTTTTGGTTTGGTGAAAGAGAGGGAAAGTTTTCATTAAAGATTTCCATAACTAAACCTGCATTCAGGCTCTGCATCGAGACACACTCAATTGCCCAACAAACCTACATGCAGCTCAAAAGCCTTTTACCCGGTTATTCGTAAGCAGCTTTTAACTTTTCCTGTTGTGCTTCTTGGGAGATGCCACCGAATGATATTGATAGTATAAACAATAATGAGGTAAGATTTAAAGCTCGCAGGGCATCCAAAAATGTTGATAGTTTGCGAAGCATTTGCTAAAATTCATATAGTTTGAGAAAAATTTGTGATAGAAAGTTCTTACAATGGATCCATCACCTGGTCGAAAACACACTCCACCCAAGCCAGTACCGCAGTGGTTCTCAAACGCAGCTCTTTAGGGCCGCATGCGTCCCCTAAATACATTTTAGGTTTGGAGAAAAACCATATTCGACATGAACAAAACGTAACCAAGACGGAAATTAAATTATGTAATACAAAGTCACTACTTGGCTCATTCCAAGTTTGCTCTTCTAAACGGGTGCTATAGGGCCACATACACTATGTCAAAATAACAGACTGTGAGGTATGCGTAATCAGCCATAACTAGATGTGCTATTGTTGGCAATCATATGTTACGCACACTGTGACATGCATTTATGTTAATGGTACGTTCAGGCGTGGTTGAAGGGACATGTTTTTTGGGGGATGGGGTGTATGTTGCCACTGAATTTGATAAAAAGGTAAAGGATAAATTCTGATAATAAGGGGGTTACGGTATCGCAAAGGTGGGCACCAAAGAAGTACTGGTGCTAACAGATGACGACACTTTGCGGAGCCACAAGGCTTCTCAAGCCCTACACGGATCATAGCTTAAGAAGTCTGGCCTACGTATGAACGTCCGCGCTAAGTGTGCCAGAATCCCCTCTCCTCCGTGGCAATTTAATAGCCTACTTCTCTTTCGATAAATAGATCGTGGAATTTGTAGAAAATCGCACGAGTGAACGTAACAAGACTATGGCCATGATGGTATTTCTTCAGTTCCCCAAGCGTAGATGAAGAATGAATGCTTTTTCGGACGGTGTGGAGACCATTCTGCCATGGGCTATCATAATACACAGGGATGGCATAAGAGTACACCTAGTTTTATGCTAGAAAAGCTCACTGTTACTTTTGCGCTTACGATGTTCATAAGAGATACAATGTAAAGCGAGGCGCTCCAAATTCGGGGTAAACTTCATTACCCAAACAAAAACCTGCATGCAGGCTCAGCCAGTGGTTTTGCATGGATTTGTCGACATAGGTGTCGATTGCCCTCACTGGGTACCAGCTGCTATAAGCCTCGGCACATGCAATGTGTCGAAGAACTCCAAAAAGAAGGCGAGCGAAGAGCACCGAAAAATTGGGGTTATATCGTAGGAAAATTCACATTTTTGTTTTCATTAAAGAAAGTAAGAAAAATTTGAGTTTTTGGAGAATCTGCATTACTTGAGAGCAAACCCGATATTTTTTTTTTCGAGGAGGTGGGGGCGACTACTACGAAAACATTTAATCAACGGGGAACTATGCTTCTCTAGTATATACAAATTTTATGCAATATATGCCCCGAATGAAATGGTCTAGTACAGGGGTCGGCAAACTAGGGGTCGCGACCCTTTTGAGGGTCTCGAAAATATTTCGGAGGGTCGCGAAAAGGCCTTCGGAGCGAAAAATAATTGCCAAATTTCTCATTAAAAATAAGAAATGGGGGCGATTCTAATCTAAGAACCAGTGATCTGCTTTATTAATACTGCATAACCAAGTCAAATCAAACTCCTCATACCGACCCGTCAATTTGAGGGCCACCAAGATTCCGAAGTAGAAATATGGGCCACCAAGCAAAAAAGTTTGGAGACCCCTGATCTAGTACACAGGTTTTCTTCAAATCCCACTTATACCCGACGTCATTGGGGCTGTCTGGGCTTCGGGTCGGTGGCCCCCGTCGGGCGAATCTTGGCGCCACCAACTTAATAATAGTAGACATAGGTGTAGGAGACGGGGGGGTTGTAGCCCCCCTAAAAATATTTCTGTGAAAAAATTCGGGCAGTATATTAAAAAATTCTGGAACTGGAAGAAAAAATTGCGATAATAAAGTTTTGTTAAGTCAGTAATTTAAACTAACGCTCTAAGCATGCCCGACCGCCTGCCCGAAAAAAAAAATAAAAACAGTGATTCCTGCCCGAAAAAAAAAAACAATTATATAGTAGAGACTTTACACAGGCGGCGGTGCTCTATGCTTATCTTTCATCTGCCGTAGACGTTTTCCTGTTTCAGTGTTTTACGTTTGCATCACAGAACACCATTTTCTTGGATACTTCGCAAAGTATCAAAATTTTCGCGCGCTCCGCGCGCTTTCAGTGTCATTGATTATGTATTATCAATAGTGTCTGGAACGTATTCACACTTTTCATCGCTCCCCGATTAGGTTGATTGCTCGTGTGCATAGGCTAATGGGTGTGATTATGGAGCAGCACAAAATTCAAGAATGCAAAGCAGGGGAATTCTTTTTCCCTTCCTCTTCTTTTGTCAAAGTTATGTTAATGAAATTTGAAAGCTTCTTTGGATGACATGGCATCAAGTTCACCTTGTAATTGGCAAACGCATTTTTTGGGAACTGAAGATGTCTCGGTGCAGAGTCTGCATGCAACTTTTATCATGGAAATAAATGATTCCTAATGCAAATTTCCGTGCCCTTGTCACGATTCGCACTATATATCTTACCGCAATTATATTTTAGGGAAATAAAATTACACGAAACTTTTCTGGCCAAGACACTGATCCGAAAATTAAAGGTATATCTCCATCCTCTGTCAGTAGGGGGTACAGTGAAGAGTCGTTTTAAACGTATAATGTATGTATTTTGATAGTTTTCTATCAAACATCTTTCCCAAATTACCAAACTTTTCGTGCGCTTTGCGCACTTTTATCTTCAGTTCTGTTGTTATATTCTTTAACACCGTCTCAATCACATACAACATGCACATTTTTCAACGGTAGTGGGTTCTACGACAGTTGTAACGCAAAATTTTGGTCAGCTTTGCTCGCAAGTGCCACGGGGTTATACTCCATGCCTCAGTGACTTGGATGAACGGAGCGCATGTCCCCCATTGAATCACCCCAAAGGCGTTTAAGCTTTATCCTTGTAGTAGTGGGGTGAGGTGTGTTTTCGACTGAAGCATGTTTCTATTCATCATGTTCTATCACAAATGGTTCTCAAACTATCAGAGTTTTCTTTAGACCTAACCTCAATATTGTCCTCATTATCACTACCTTGTGATAACAACTCCCGGAGAAGCACAGCAGCAAAAGTTAAAAGGTGTGTACGAATCATCAGGTAGAAGAATCACCTTGTGATCTGTAGATAGGTTTCTTTGAGTAATTGAAACTGTTTCGATGCAGATGCAAGTTTTGTCACAGAAATGGTATCTATGACATGCAAAAATTCAGCGCTCTTCGCGCGCATTCGTCATCGTTTGCACTCCATTTCTTGACCATTATTAAAGTATAGTACAGTTCAAACGTTTTTTTTCAAGGATACACCAAATCCATCTAGGCCACCTAAACTTAACAAATAATATCTCGAAGGGGAGGGGAGTTTGGGCAAACACCTTATCTGCCTCCTCACCCCCCCCCCCCGCAATACAGAAAGTTGTGCTCGTGTGCGAAAATTTCGGTCACATTTTTCGGGCAAGTCGTTACAGCCCCCCTAAATCAAATTAGGCTCCTACGCCTATGATAGTAGACTCTGGCTGTAGAAAATCTCCATTCCAATCAATCCACCAAAATTCATGGGGCTAACTCCACTCGGAATAATTTTGAATAAAGTCGGATAGATTGTAACAAACTTAATGTGTTTTAAAACAAATTCAAATCAACCTTTAAAAAATTTTCACAACAATTGCACATCTTGATGGCTGCTATGAAGCCTGGCAAGTGTTATTTCCCGCGATTTGGGATGTATTCAATCTCAAATTTTCTGGGTACACTCCGCGCCAACCTATGGTGGCGCTCCGCTTAGATAGTAAACGGGAGTCCCCCCTAAAAATAACTCCAGTCCTCCAGAGCCCCCCACTGCTACACAACTGCTATATGGATGTTGATGTTGTAGTTGTTTCCTCTTTCTTTGAATATTTTTATTTTACTTAAATTAAAATCGGAAAAATTATAATGAGCAAATATAATGTTCTGGTGTGGGAAGGGGGATCAAGGTCGAGAAATCGCATCTGGTCTGCCCCCCCCCCTCCCCCAAAATCAAACATCTTCCTACGCCGCAGAATTATATTAAAGCCCACTGGCAAATTGACATCATCTATACCCGAATGCCAAAGCGAATGCCAATATACACGACTGCATGAATACGAATGCCAATTATATTAAAGCCCACTGGCAAAATGAAATCATCTCTACCCAAATGCCAAAGCGAATGCCAATCGGACTGCATAAATGCGAATGCCAATTATATTAAAGCCCACTGGCAAAATGAAATCATCTCTCCCCAAATGCCAAAGCGAATGCCAATATACACGACTGCATGAATGCGAATGCCAATTACATTAAGGCCACTGGCGAAATGACATCATGTCTACCCGAATGCCAAAGCGAATGCCAATATGTACGACTGCATGAATGCCAATAAGCGAATTGCAACTAGTATACACGATACCAATACGCAAATATCAATTTAGCACTTGAAAATTAGCCTACATCATGTCCACCCGAATGCCATTACCATCTAACTCCGATGTTCTACTCTATAAACCAATAAAAATAACGAATGCTACACGAATGTCAATAAGGGAATGTCAGTATACACGAATAGGCCTACCAATGTCAAAACCTAGTATTGACAGGTGACATTGTATACGTGAGTGTCATTATACCTTCTAACCAGGGAGCTGTTCAGCTACCTGTTCTAACTGCCCGATCTGGATCATACTGTGTTTACAATAACGATAAGCGAATGCCAATTTAAAGAATGTCAGTAGTATGCGAATGCCAATGAGCGAATGTGAAGGCCCATTGGCGAAAGACATTATGTCTACCACCTTCCAGTAACCCCAAGCGTGCACATCGCAAATAACCGAATGCCAATTAGAGAATGCCATTATATACGAATGCCAATGAGCAAATCTCAAAGCTCATTGACAAATGGTGTATCTGATGTTTACCCGAATGCCATTGCCGTTGCGATCATGTTCAATGGAATGAGAGAATGCCAATGTTAGGAATGCCAATATACACGAGTGCCAACGAATACCAGTACATGTTAATGCTGATATGCCTGCTCTATGTCCGATCTTGAATGCCATCATCGCTCAAGTCCCGCTGTCGAACGTCAGTTTGACCTTACATTGAGGTAATGCATCATATTCAGAAACCTGATATGTTTGCTTCCTTGGTGTTGATCTGCTCTGCTGTGTAAATGCTCGAATGCCCAGTCGCAGAATGTCAAATATCATACTCGCGGTTTCCATCCTGCGAATGCCGTTTTCAAGTTTGCAAGTTTACATTTGTTTGTTGAATTAATTCTATTCAAGACATACAATGGAGCTAATTCTAAAGAAAGTTGCATTTTTCAGCTGTTTTCTGCTGAAATAATTTATGTAGCCTATATCTATATTCGAATGTCGACGAAAGGAACGCACCTAAATAGCGTGTCTTAATATTTTTGCTAACGTATCAGAAGTCAGATACGGCAAGAGGCAGTGAGCGTCTGAGCGTCGGCCTAAAAATAGTATCTCCATGCCATGATCACCGCGATGTCTTTTCTAACCTTCCGTATATAACTGTGCGCAACACAAAGTCAATTGGCATTCGCATTTTTCTATGATAGTACATAGGCATTCGTTGGCATTCGTTTTAGCATGTCCCCGTACTACGGCGTACAACTAAGGGGCGGTTACACAGTAGGCCTATGGTCAATGAGAATAAGCCTAACGTTAACGTAAAGTGGGTACAAAGTTACCTTAGCGTATTCTTGCGCTAGCTTCTGATACTTCTGTTGCAGATCAGCCATTTTTAATTTTAATACTATAAGGTGTAGAACTGAAGGCTGTTTTTGCACGTAAAAGAAAATAATCACATGGGTGGTCACAATGTTACGAGCCGTCAACTTGGCTTTCCCTCATGTCAATATTGGCCACAATGATGTGTACTTGTTAAAGTCGTTTCCCAAAGTACTGCACTTATCCAGGATTTTCAGGCTGGCACTGGCTTCAAGGCGCCGAGCTGAAATCTGGCCCACAAGCTGGCACAGCTGTGATGAATGTTTACTCAACATGCGTGTCTTTATCCCAGACAGGGTAAAAGAGCTACGACATGAATTAAATCGGTCAGATTTTCTTGTGCACAATACAGATAAATATTTCTCCATTGGTTAATCGAGGTGGTACCGGAGTTTTTGAAAACTGAGCACTAGTAACTGAGAGAAATTAGTGGAGCAACTTGGATGAACCAGCGGCCCACGCAGAGCCGCCTTCGCCGGTGGTGGCAGGGCCGCCGCCTTAATTGTGGCACTGGCCCCTTGATGAGAAGTATGGTTAACGCCTTGACTTGGACGCAGAACCATGGCGTTAAACAAGTGCGTGGATCCATCTCCAAAGGTGTGTGTGTGGGGGGGGGGGACTTTTCACCATTTGCGAATCGCCGTCCGGGGAGGGGTATAAGTGGAGGGGAAAATGGAAATTGGAAGGTGTCTGTATGGCAAATGGTGACATATTTGGGCGCAATTTAGCTTTTAAAACGTAGTGTCAATTCGTAATCTATGTTATATTATTGAAAAAGTGGGGGACTCAATGGAGATGTTCCCCTTCAACTTAGTGAGGGGGACCCGTCCCCCCATGATCCACGCCCATGGAGTTAAACACGCAGATGGAGGTGAATGCACCCGACGCAGCGCGACGCGGAGAGGTTCAGAGTGGTTTTCAACCTATAGACATACTTATTGACTAGAAGCTAATTTGGGTCAAATTGAAAATAACATTGTTCAAGACCCTCGTGTTAGTTATACACTGTCTAGATGCGGCTCTGACAGAAAGAAGCTATCCATTACTTTTGCATTGTTTAGTCTGCACCATGCAGGGTCTAGTGTACCTTTGATCAGAGCCGTCTTTACTTTTTCCTTATTTTTAGAGCAGTTTTGCTTCCGAAAAGCGAAGAAACCGACAGGTCAACTCTGCCAAATTAGCTCACATCTTTTCATTTGGCATGCCGGACCATTTGAAACAAATCTGCGTCCCCAGTGGGCTGGGGGTTGTAGAATATGCCCACGGTATTCCCCGCCTGTCGTAAGAGGCGACTAAAGGGAAGAACATGAACTGTATTTGAAACAGAACTTGAACCGTATTTGAACCTTTTTATCTAGCTGACACTATATAACACATTAGTGTTGGTGTGTCGTTAAATCCCATCTATCTATCCAGGCAGGCCAGTAGCCAAGGGAGCGGCAGGGTTTAGCGCCCCCTAAAAGAACTTTATCGCCCCCACAAAAATTTTGGTACCGTTTCCTTGACTACATTTTAACACATCTTGCCCAGGAAAATATTTTTCCCCTCCTCTTCCTCTTGTAAGCACCTTCTGGCGTCAGGCCTGTCCCCATGTGTTATTTCAAATGCTAATGAACATTTTGGCTGATGAAGATTCCAATTTAAAATAATAACCAGTCGTCAATCCGGTTCGTAAGGATGATGGTATAGCTGGTGGAGAATTGGGCAGTGGGAGGAAAGTGGTTTTGAAAACAATCTCACTTTGTAAGCTATCCTACAGAAAGTAATAACGCGGTAATCTCACATTTTGTCGTATAGACAATAGTAAAACAGGCGGGACCCGTATCCAGAGGAGGAACAGTGGCCCCTCCACAGGATAAACCAAGTAAAATCGGCATGGCGCAAAAAAGAAAAGAAAAAGAAAGGACGAGGAAGAAAGGTAGACAGAAGAAAAGGGGAAAAGGAGAGCCCGGAAAGGGGGAAAAGAGATAATGTTGAAATAATAAGAGTGAGGGATTCATAGGGATTATCAAGGAGGGAGAATTAGAGGCACTAGACGTGCCGGAGAGGAGAGCCAGAAAATTTGCTATATTCGGGCAAAATATGATGATTTCAATTTCTTTGTCAATGAAATCGAAATTTTGTTAGAGAAAAATTTGGACTAGCCCCCACCTAGAAAACAAGGCACATGAGAAGTCCTGTGCACAGAACGAGTCGAAATTTAGACTTTGTTTACTTTGATAGCAATGCAAGCACGAAGGTGCACTCCGGTGTGAAATGTCTACACTGGACAGGAAACATGCTAGCTCACAGCAAGCTGTTGATGTTTTATACTTCCTCCCTGTGTTTTGAATCCGCGAGTGCAGGATCTTTCAATGAACAGTGGCGTCGCCAAGGGGGGGGGGGGCCCCGCCCCCAGCTGCCCCCTGGAAAACCTTGTGACCCCCCGTATGCCCTCCAACTGAGATTTGAGATTTTGAAAAAATATAGATCTCCTGTAAGTTCTGTAGTCAGAATATTTGACTACCATGTTTCATATGATTTGATTCTTCTTAGGACAAGAAAAGGCAGCAATTTGTATTATTTCGAATAAAAAAATCGCCCATCTCATAAAACACATGGTGTTCTCTGTGTCGGAGGCTGAGCATCGGTCTTGGTAATCTATCCATAATCCTTGCCGCCTCAACAGGTGTGAATATACGTCTTGATAAAGTGTAGCGGAAATGTCTGCCTCGCGAACTCATTGACCAAGACAGTGAATGGTGTTGTTTCGTACGTGCCATGGAACTTGCCATTGCGAATTGTAATGCAGGCTCAGTGCCAGCAATTTCAATGAGACTTTTCTGCATTTTCTTCTTCGAAAAAATAATTCCAATAAATTTTAAAAGGGAAATATATGATACAAAATTCTATGATCCCTTTAATCCCAATCTTTAGACTCCAATCACTCAGTATGTGGATCATGAAAATTTCACGTTAATTGAAAAGTCCACAATGGAACGAATATTTGATCGTTGATTCGGCAATTACACATGCACGTTTTTTCACTTTCATGAGAATTTCTCAATCCATGCATAATTTTTTTTTTTTTTTTTAGTTCCTAAAAATTCGTTATTTTTTGACACAAATTTTACTTCAAAACGGGTAGCGTATGTGGCACCAGATTGCATCTAAGGACACCTAATTTTTCAAAAATTTTCAAAGGGGAGGGGGCCACGCCCTCCCTTAGACCCCTCCCCCAGGCCGGCGTTCACACAATATACTGCATACGCCACTATCTATTTGTGCCCCCTCATCGAACTGTTGTGCCCCCCTTGTGCCCCCCCCCCCAGAATGAAAAGTCTGGTGACGCCACTGTCAATGAAGAGGAAGGGGTGACTCCAAGTTTGACAAATGATGAGTGTAGCGACCTTTCAAAGAGTGAAGTAAAGAATCTTCAACCCGGGACGCCCAGTGGCCCCACCCAACCAAACATCAAGTAATCGTATAAAATAGTATCCTGAATATAGCCTATGTTTGCCGAACTGAAGGAACTGGAAAATCCTGCGACCGAGAAGACAACCGACGGCTCCTTGTGCTAACCCCAGAGAACCTCGCCCTACCCCTGTCTTCCTGTTATATCATTTATAGGGCAAGGTATGAAACATTCACATTGCAGGCCATTCTATAAACATATTACTACAGAAAAATAATGTATGACATTCAAGCATATCGAAACCAACATCATCTGGACGTGTTAAGTGCCTATAAAATACGGTACTATTACTTTAAAATACCGTTGAAAGGGTTGTCCGTTCCAGTTCACCCCTACCCCTCCCCCTTCCCCCAGCGGCACCCCTTGTATGTCATACATCTTTACATGAGAGGTATGACTATTAATTTATGCTAGTTAGCACTGTCGTTGGCTAAAGCGATAAGAGCGCTCGACTTTCCGACTACTAGGTTCAGTGGCGTGGATCCATCTCCAAAAGTGGGAGGACTTTTCACCACTTGCGAATCGCCGTCCTGGGAGAGGGGCCTAAGGAGAGGGGTGTTTTCCTCCGCTTTGAAAAAAAAATGAAATTAGTAGGTGTCTTTATTTCTAAAGGTGCCATATTTTGGCTCATTTTAGCTTTTAAATTTTATTGTCAATTCGTAATCTATGTTTTAATACAATTATAAACAGTTTTAGTTTTTATTATTTTGAAAAGTGGGGGACTTTTGGAGATGTCCCCCTTCCAAAAAGTGAGGGGACGCGTCCCCCCCCCATCCCCTCCCTCCCATTATCCACGCCCATGACTAGGTTCGTGAGTTCGAGTCCTCTCAAAGACTTGGCAATTAGCCACATTTTTGTTTTGCTGTTTGAAAGTTTTGGAACGGCCTATTTTAAAATAGGCTATTTTTATATTGGGAAGTACAATACTTCTCTTAATAAGGACAGTGCATTCTGCGAAGATTTACGCTCTTACTACAAATTGTGGTCCACTCTGAAGCCTGGTTTTCAATCTATTTCCGACTGGTGGGAAAGCATGAAGGGCAGCTTAGCCGGATTTACCTAAAGGGGGCTCGTAACCTAGTCAAGTGAGGGGCCCTTTGAGTCTCATTTTGATTACCTTACACTACGTGACACTTTTTAACGTGACGCTTTTTAGCGTCACCACCATTGGCGTCCCCTTACGCATAATTGCCTGAAATGTCACTTCCACGCCTGTCGATTTGTATAAGACTATTCTACCTTTCAGTATTTATAAATTTCTATCCTCCCAGAAGAGGTTAGGTTAGATGAGGTTACATGAGGTTTAAACCTCCCAGTTTCCAACCAATTGGTTCAAGTCGAGACGACCACAGCCTTTCTTCCAGTTGTGGCTCACTGGCTTGTTTTCCCTACTCCATTGTTTATGCTGAGCACCAAGCACAAAGGCAGTAGGTTCCATTTTTTAAGTCTTTGGTATGACCCGGCCAGGATTTGAACCCTAGACCTTCCGGCTGCAAGTCGGATGCTCTAACCACTTGACCACTGCAGTCGGTCCCAGAAGAGACGCAACTCAGACACATTTTATTCCGTCAAGTAATGTGAAGGGAGAAGTAGAACTTGGCATATAACCTTCTGCTTTTTCGTTTTCATTTTTGCTATGAGTTAAACATGAAATCAAAGGTAATATGTGCACATATCATTGGCGTCGAAATCCATAAATTTGGTTTTGAAAGTCTCCAATCACTTTAATTGCATCAAGAGGGCCATTTGCATGTAGTACAAAAATCGTTTCAACCACAGTACAGAAGTGCTCTTGAGCAAGTTGGATATTCTGTTGGTCATGGGCGGCTCTAAGAAATTTTTTGGGGGTGGCAAAATCAGGTCAGTATTCAGGGGGTTTGGAAGACACCCCCCCCCGCGTATTAATGGTCAGCTCCGGATAGTACAATAGCTCAGAAATGAGTATGCATAGGCGTAGGAGCCCAAGTTGATGGGGGGGGGGGGGGGGGGCTGTAATGATCTGCCCGAAAATACAAACAAAAATTTCCGCGGCGCTCCGCGCGCGTTCAAAATGTTAATGTACATATCATATAGGCATGCATCCGTTATCACACCGCATGCAATTACATACAATAATTTGCCGCGTTACTACCTATCCATATTGGCTATAATTCTGGGGAAGTCGTTTACAATAATGATGACACATAATCAATGGTGTAGCCAAGATTTTCTCATGGGGGTGGGGCGGGCACTATGGTGTGTGATCGTCGGCCTAGGGGAGGGGTATAAGGGGAGGGGGAGTCCCGCTCCCCTTTGAAAATTTTTGAAAAATTGGGTATTTACATGCAATCTGGTGCCACATATGCTACCTTTGAAGTAAAAATTTATGTCAAAAAATTTACCGTACGTATTTCAGTTACTAAAAGAAAAAAATAGGCATCACCCCCTACCCTTTGAAAACTTTTGAAAATTTAGGTGTCCTTACATGCAATCTGGTGCCACATATGCTACCTTTTAATTAAAAATTTTGTGTTTTATTTTAGGTACTAACAAAATCGGCGTCAGTGACGGGGACATGGCCTAATGGCTTCTCAAATACACCCCCTGATAATCATAATATTATAAGTTTACCATTAAAAACACACTGGTGAATTAATACCGAATATATAGGTGATGGTGCAATCCAAATCAGAACTATATTTTAATTAACCAAGGTAAGTTTTTTAAAGTATCGATTTTCTTCGTTAAGCTACATTATTGCATTATTTTTCTTTCAGTAGGTGCTCCTAAAATTCTCAGAATGTTGCCCGAATTTTCACAAAAATATTTGTTGGGAAGCTGTAGCCCCCAGCCTCCCCCCCCCCCCGCCTCCTACGCCTATGGGAGTATGGTCTTATTATATATTACAGCGATGCCCCATGTAGTTTTCAAAAAGCTCTTCAAAACCATTTCAGGCAGTTAGTCATGAGCTGACTACTTAAAAATAAATACAACCATATCAACCGATCGCTACCGGGACTACCATAGGGGTGGAGTAAGAGGCAGGTGAAATGGGCAAGGCGGCTTGATCCATTTGTATAAAAATGAGCCCCACCTTTCAATATTTTATTGTTTCTTTTCATTGTGTCACAATATGTTTCAGCTTTGCCACAAGAAGCCATAAAATGTTGGTTTTCCGGATTGTTTTCTTAACTTAAAGAAAAATTTCGGCATGAAGACCTTGAAAAATGATGAAATGATAGCACTAGTATTTTGGATCTCAGTACCGTTCCGAACGAATTTTTTTTTTTTAAAGGGGGAGGGGAGAATTCCCCTAACTTCAGAACGTCGTCTCATCCTTGTATACAAAAATAGCTAGGCCACTAGTCAAAAGTCTCATCACACTGAGCTTTAGATTGACTCTGTTTGGTGTGTTTATTTTAAATCAAGTGAAACAGTATACTTTAGCACAGAGGTGGAGAACCCTTTTGCTTATACAGGCCATTTGACAGTCATAAGACCGCTCGTGGGCGCCAACGGGCCGCTGTCAATTTGGTCAAGGAAGGGAAACCTCTCTCTTCTATGGGAATACACAATACTTTTAGACTACATGCACCGTTACAACTTTTTGTAGCAGATATACCTTATGCTAATCTGGCCAGGTGACACCCTGGCAAAACTGCTTTTAAAACCGTCGTGGATGATAATCAACACGGCTAATGGGTTGTGTATTTTAATGACCCCGAAAGGCTCTGAAGTGTCTGCCCAAACTATGGGCATTTAACTCCAGCATATTTACCAATACTCTCTGTAAATATGACATTATGATGCCTAAAGGCAAATCAGATTACAAATATCCCATGTGCGTGGTCATTTGTTTTTTATAAACCTTAGCTCGCACTAACGGCATGGTCCATTTGTGGATGTCTGAATATTAAAAAATCTCTAGTCAGCAAACAAGCAACCGAGAAACACGCCGCGCGAAGCGCGCCGCAAAAAAAATGTCGTTTTTGGAAAGCACTTTGTTAATGTTTTAATCCTTCGCATTGCATTGGAAACGCTTATTCACAGTTCTGTTATTTTTAAGCCCCGACTCAAGGAAAGGGAGGCGGGGCCTAACCCTCTCGAGATTACATGTTTTTTTATTATTATTATTATTCTTATTATTATTATATTATTATTTTGTGAAAATTGGAAGACCACTGCTTTGCAAACTTTTTGGGGGGGGCAAGTGCCCCCCCCCGTGCCCCTATTGGGCTAGCCGCCTAATGCTGTTGGTAGCCAAGACTTTCATGATGATGTCCTTATCAAGAAACTCGGATAACGAGAATCAAGACCTTACCCGCGTAAAAACCATTACCTGTAGTCATGTCCAATACAAAAAAATATTTAACTATATACACACAAAAACATTCACGATTCAGTCTCAGAGCTTAAAATCCTACAGAACAGTACCGGGAGAAGTATAGTGCTTACTAAATCAAGCCGGCAAAGGGGGGGGGGGCGCGCGCCCGAAAAATGGCGATTTTTTAGAACTCTTGTACAGAGACATAGGTAATCACGAAAAAATACCATAAAAGGACGGAGCGGTTGCCCTCGTAGTCCCCAAGCTGCGTCTCTTGTCAAAAATGGAAAAACTTTTCCCGTGACTTACAAATTAGGCCTTCACCTATATATGTGCTTTAATTGTTAGAATCTCGGATACTAATAACCGATCGCTGTGATAAAAATTAGTTTTTGAACAATTTCGAGGGAGAGGACACTGACCACGTGCTCCACTGCGTGCTGGCCATGAGGTTTTAACTAGACTCACATACTAGTTCAAAATGGCAAAGACGGAAAATTGTGGGTCCTCCCATGCATTTCATCTGTTTTATATGGGCCCACTGTTAGGCCTAATTATGTTAAAGTGTCAAGTGACTAGCAATTGAACCAAAGATCATGGTGCATTTCAATTTGAATTCAGCAATTGGAAATCCAGAACTTCCTCACGACAATCATCCCCATTCCTCCTCGGTTTGACGGCTCCAAGGTTTCCTGTGCCCTACCTGAGAAGTCTGTGATATAACCGAAGAGCCACCATAGGTTATTGCATAAGTGCTTAGCATACTTTTGGGCTAAAAACTATCTTCTTTTCATGCGTCAGAAATGCACCTTGATTGTCCTTTTTGAGTATTTTATAATGAGGCCTAAAAAATAACGCGATTATATTTCTGTTCATAAATCATGTCAATAATACAACGAATATGCAATTAGTACAAACGAACCTCTAGAACATGCATCTACAACCACGTTCCATTAGTTTTTTACTCCTATTCGACCATGCCTATAACTCAACACGACATGTCTCATATCAGCTTCATTGGTACATACTTATCAGTAATTTAAACTTGACGAAATTTCCTACTTGAGGTGAAACGTTATACATTAGAAAAAATCAACACTAGTGATGTAGAGTCTATATTTTTGGGGTAGGGTAGAAAGGATGATGATCTATAAGTTCAAGAAGCATGTTTGAAAGCTAAAGCTGAACAGGTGATCGTTTATAGAATTTTTCGGGCGTAACCTATATGGTACCTCGATTACTGGGTTAATCCGCGATATGAAGGGCAGGATTAAACCGGCTTGCTATTGAGCATAGTGTGGGCGTATAGCTCGCGTTAAAGAGTATCGTATGGTATCGTTTACAAGAATGTTATAGCAAATTTAAATAAAGATGGGTTTTGATGTAATTTGTAGAGAGCGACTTTATAGAGGGAATCTTGTATCCGTTCACGAGTTCAGTTACTTGATGAAAACAAAAGGCCCTCGGTGTTTTCTTTTGTAGAAATAACAAACGCCAGCCCAGTCGAAGATCATTAATAACTCAAAACAAGCATGCAAATTGTATCCAGACAAATGAATCATGGTTTTTCCCCCAAACAGGTTTTACGAAAAGAAGT
>JAIZAY010000310.1:0-60997 GCA_029531755.1 Holothuria leucospilota | reverse complement strand
TCCCCAGGGTGGGGAGGTACAAAGCCCTCTTTAGGCTGGTTGTTGTACCTCCAGAGTAAAAGTAACACTGAGAGAAATGAAATTGTTTTAGTCAAATGCTGGCATAATTGGTATTGTTGATGATGCCTCGTCTTGGCCATTGGTTAATGGTTGTTCTCCAAGTTTCGTAAATTTGGGGATCTGCCATTTGGAATTTTGGGTTGGGAAGAGTTAGTTACTCTATGTGAGTCGGACTGGGTCTCTGTACCGATGCCTGCACCCTTCCTTCTCACTCTCATCAGACACTCGAGAGAAGCAGAAGTGCTTGCCTGGCAAGCTGGCTGTCAGAGGTTCCGTTTTCCTCTTTGGGGTTGGTTTTTATCAGAATATGGGAAAAGTGGGGTCAAGGTCAAACTTTGAAAATTGATTGGCTGCACTTGTCCAGAATGGACAGTGCCATAAGCCCTGATCCATTGGTTTAGTTGTTTATGTGGGCCGAGGCTGTTTGGTGGAGGCTGTTTGTTTGGGGTCAAAAGATTGAGAAATATACGTACCCGTCACTAATAACAGAAACTCTACCGTGTCATTTATTTGGCTAGTATCCACTTATCCTACTCATCGTTCCCTGTCGGGCTCGATCATCCGTCATCCTGCACCCCCCCCTTACTTCAAGTATAAGGAGGACCGACTGACAGGAATACTAGAAAAAATATATTTTCAAAATCGCATGTCATAAAAACAATGTCCTCCTATAAGAGGAAAAAACGCGCCTATACAGGTATTTTGGCAAGATATGGAATGGATACACATTATAGCAACTAGTCTTTAGTGATGATTCATTAATTCCTATGTGATAGAGAATAATCACACCGACATGCTGGATACTGCCACTACCACTCTTTGAATACGGTCTACATTTTGAGATACCATCCATCCACGCTCAAACCTGTCATGCCAGAGCTGGAAATTATTCACACCGGCTTTTATTTCAGCATTCGCAATCACATGACTTAGAGGCGGAGTGTCTAGAGAGTCCTGTTCTGTAAACAGTATGAGAACCACGTTCCAGTGAAATAAGAAATGACAGTGCAACTCCAATTCCTCCGCCGTATCCACAAATCAAAATCACTACATAAAAAAGTTGCAGAAGATTGCATGACAGGAACACAACTATATATATATATATATATATATATAATATATATATATATATATATATATATATATATATATATATATATATATATATATATAAACCTCTACTCTATAGAAAAAAAAATATTTACTCACTCTGAAACATATATTACATTTTCATGAATAACTTCAACTGCACATAATGGAATGGATAGGCCTACACATGGAATGGATACACTCCACTCTATAAAAATAATATTTACTCAGTACTCACTCTGAAACATATATTACATTTTCATGAATAACGTTCAACTGCACAATAATGGAATGGATAGGCCTACACATGGAATGGATACACTCTACTCTATAAAAATAAACTAAAATATTTACTCACTCTGAAACATATATTACATTTCATGATAAACGTTCAACTGCACGATTTTGGAATGAATGGATACACACACACACATGTATATATATATATATATATCTTATATATATATATATATATATATATATATATATATATATATATATATATATATACTTATTGACAAAATTCTATCGCTGATGCCTCAAAGAGAGTGCTCGAAACATGTTTGTTGAGCGTTACTACAAGGATAAAGCAGACCAGTTAGCAATTCATAGTATATTCGTTGCTTACTGCTGAGTTTCCGTGGACAAGTCCACTCGTCAGGCAATACAAAACACGACTGACAACGAAGCGAAACAATCGGCATTTACAGAACAAATAAATGTACATACCTAAAGGGTACGAATCTTACTTTGTGCACTTTGATCAGGGAGAATCTGTTAGAAATGCCTACAGGTGGAAACTAGCTCAAGACCGGGCATTAAGAGAAGCTAAGTGTGGCCTGTAGATTATAAAAATACTTTTCCCCCATAAGCACAAATTACATCTTTTTGTATGTAACGTTATAAAACACTTGCCTTTTTCAAAAATTTCCAAGTGATTAGTATAAGGAATATTATTATCTTTTAAGTGCCAAAACGTATTTACTCAATGCTGTTATCATTGGCTATACCTACTATAATTAATGATTTAATATGGTTATGGTACCTAGGCTTAAAGATTCGGCAAGACCGACGTAAGTTTCTATTCTCTCAATAGTGGAAACTGTAGCCTGGTATACTACAGGGGAAGAGGTGTTGCATTGTCCGGGGACTGGGCAGATGTCTTTATTTCTACAAGAAAGATCTATTCGATGTAACCATGGGAAGTTTTGATGGGGCAGAAATCTGTGAACTTGTAGGTACATTTCTCCTCCATAAGATCACTCAGAAATACGACATAGGCCGAATTGGCTTATACAGGGATGACGGCCTAGCCGCCTTCGATGCCCCACCACAAAAAAAATCGAACGCATCAAGAAAGACCTTTGCCAAATTTTTAGCAACTACCATTTGAGAATTACAGTTGAAGCCAATATGAAGACCATCAATTACCTTGACGTCACGCTTGATCTCACCTCAGGCCAGTATTACCCCTACTCTAAGCCAAACAGCATTCCGTTGTATGTTAATAGCAAATCTAACCACCCCCCTCAGATTATAAGAAACCTACCATCGTCTATCAACAGGAGATTGAGTGACTTATCCTCCAACGAGGCAGTATTCAACAAAGTAGCTCCTACGTACCAACAAGCCCTCAACGATAGCGGGTATACTCACAAGCTCACCTATTCCGAATCTTCCCAAAAGAAGAAACGCAACACTCAGAAATATTATTTGGTTAAACCACCATTTTCAATGAACGTTAAAACTAACATTGGTCATTTGTTTCTCAATCTGGTTAAGAAGCATTTCCCTACTGGAAGTGCCTTACATAAAATATTAACAGAACACCTTAAAAATCAGTTACTGCTGTATGGGAAATATTCAGCGTACTATAAATTCACACAACCAAGCCTTGCTTACTAAGAGCACCACGGTAATTAATGATTCTTGCAATTGTAGAAATAAAGACATCTGCCCAGTCCCCGGACAATGCAACACCTCTTCCCTGTAGTATACCAGGCTACAGTTTCCACTATTGAGAGAATAGAAACTTACGTCGGTTCTTGCCGAATCTTTTAAGCCTAGGTACCATAACCATATTAAATCATTTAATTATAGTAGGTATTGCCAATGATACAGCATTGAGTAAATACGTTTGGCACTTAAAAGATAATAATATTCCTTATACTATCACTTTGGAAATTTTTGAAAAAGGCAAGTGTTTATAACGTTACTACAAAAAGATGTAATTTGTGCTTATGGGAAAAGTATTTTATAATCTACAGGCCACACTTAGCTTCTCTTAATTCCCGGTCTGAGCTAGTTTCCACCTGTAGGCATTCTAACAGATTCTCCCTGATCAAGTGCACAAAGTAAGATTCGTACCCTTTAGGTATGTACATTATTTGTTCTGTAAATGCCGATTGTTCGCTTCGTTGTCAGTCGTGTTTTGTATTGCCTGACGAGTGGACTTGTCCACGAACTCAGAGTAGCAACGAATATACTATGAATTGCTAACTGGTCTGCTTTATCCTTGTGTGTGTATATATATATATATATATATATATATATATATATATATATTATATATATATATATATATATATATATATATATATATATATATTACAACCCTTCCTTACTCTTGAGTGATGATCCATTAGTCCTTTGTGATGGAGAATAATAACACCCAGAAGATGAATACTGTCCCACCACACATTGAATAAGATCTTGAGAAGGTTCAAAACCGTCACTCATACCAGAACTGGAAATCTGTCCCACAATTCTTTTCTTAATTTCAGCATTTGTATCTGCCTTCTCAAGACTGAAATGCAGATTGTCTATAGTCCTGCTCTGGCATTTAAATGGTAAACCATGGTACCACTTTCCAGTTCCATAACAAGGACAGTGCAACTTCAATCTTATCAAGCAAACTACATCCAAAGTTGCAGACACCTAAGAAGATCGAATGAAAGGAACACAATGAAAATACACTCTAGTTTCACTATGAACAGTAGACAGATGTTTTTATCCCAAAATCTGTTTAAAGGTTGATTAAAGTACCAATGTTTAACTTTTTTACCATCCCAAAATCTGTCCTGTGTCTATTTTAACCAGCCCCAATTTAGGAATCTTTACCACGAAGATTTGAACCAACATTTACCCATTCTCCCTCCATTGAACAAAAACCAGTAAAGTTCTTTTCTATCACCCATCAGGTGAGCACACTAGTGGAAACTGAGGTTGCAAATGATTCGTAGAAACTAGAAATCCGTATTTTTGATCGAGTGGAAAGCATCAGCATCGCTCTGTGCAGACAGTCACGCTGGGTGGACTTCACAATTCTCGAATCTCGAAGTCGAAGCATGTGTGTCTCCCCACCGTGATCGTGATTTCACTTTTCCCGTACTGGAATCCAAATTTTCCTGAAATCGCCACGTCGGCTCGGCATTTCCCGAAATTAGGCATTTTTGTATTGCAATAATTTTCTCACCCACATTCATTTGTTCCGATTCCCGCACAAGAACTCAGCCAATATAGCACATGCATTGCATTGGCAGGAGGACTGGAGAGGGTGAGCTGTGAAAATCGCACTCCCAGCGCCAGCGCGGGAACTTCCCCGTATTTCATTGTTCCTTATCAACTCAATCGACATCGTAACTGAAAAAAGACATCTCGATGATCTCGCGGGAAATTTCGATCCACGGATTGTCGTGAGAAGTGGAAACACTGTCTCGAAGTCAGAAATCTGCCAGTTTTACAGCCGCTACTGTCTGCTAGGACTCCGAGTTAGGCCGCGCCGCGCCGCGGAAACCCGGCAACGACGGAGGGGGGGGGGGTCATTCTTCAACATTACCCTTTTCAAATTGCTATTTCGTACCACGGTGCTGGCCACTCCGTCAGTCAGAACTGGTCTGGTGGCCTAGCCCCATTTGCCAATAATGTATTTTTTTTTTACATGCCCCTTGATTTCCAGTGGGGGGGGGGCGTCTGGGAGGGCGTGGGATTTTGGTGGGGGGCGTGCGCCCCCAAGCCCCCCCCCCCATAGCTACGCCAGTGGTAAGCAAGTAAAATCCTTCCTCCCCGTCCGTAGTAAATACTCATAAGTATTGATATCCGGCCCGTGACCAAAGTATGAGTAATTTTCTTGACGCTTCTCACCAGTTTCGGTAGCCGGTAGGATGAATCCATATTGTCAGGGTAGTAGAATACTGATCGATGAAACAAAGCCCAACTGCAGTGAAAAAATTGTCAAGATGGTGGAAAGTGTGATTTTATGTATTACAGCATGTTTAGGATGCTAAATATCTTCCATATGGGCATTCTGTGCATGATGGTCTTCTCAGCAAATTTATTTCTCCTTTTTGTCTAATCTTGAGCCTGTACCGGCGTGATTCCATGTCCGCCCTCGGAGTGGGACTATTTCATGGAACAACAACACAGTAGAAATCTTACTACAAAAGGAGGGAAATAAAATTCTCTGCATAGACTAGGTAAATGCATGAGTGTGGATAGAAGCAATTTGTTTTCTGGAAATTTATCTGAATGTCAATTGCAACTTGGGATTTGGGGATGCAAAATTTTTCCCGGTTGGTGAAGAGAGCCATGTAGTCCACATAGGTTAAAGAATGTCACTAGCAGAACTAGTGACAAATTCGTCTTAGTGGCTTAGAATGCAGTTTCTTTAAATCTGGGGCGCTTAGGGTGCCGAATATTATACAAATAATGAATGTTTATGAGTGCGATAGTTCGCCTCGTTGAATAGAACGTTCAATCTTTCAACTCATGAAATTATTCATACTATCGGCACGAATGAAAAACATTCATTATTTGTTTTATATAACACCTTATAATTTTGATCTAGTTGGTTAAGTTTGTGTTTTGGCGGTCACTATGGATTCGTGTTAGCTCCATGGTTTGTCGTTTTCTAACTGCGCGTTTATGTAGGCCTGCATGCCTGATATAGAGGGATTCTTTGTGACGTCAAGCGCGTTGGAATCTCAGGCACTGGAGGGCAAAACAAACATACGCAGGAAGCGTATTTACAGCACACGCGCACGGCATTACCATAGACACTTCTGTGACACAATGGACGCTTGTCCTTCAAAACCAAAGAGACGCGCGATCTTGTCCTTCAAAACCAAAGAGACGCGCGATCACTTGACGTCGGTGAAACAATGTACAACCCCCAGTGCTGCAGTGATTTATTGAGACGCGGCATAGCGTGTACATTGCGCGCTTAATGCATCGCTGACTCATTGCCGTGGGTTAGTATATACTAACCAACGACCGTGGGTTAGTATATACTAACCAACGGTCGAGCTACACAATCTTGATCATAGTGCCGAATCACGCATGGCATGTGACCACCAATCTTCCAATCATATGTAGAGAAATTAATAAGGTGTTATATAATATACAAATAATGAATGTTTATGAGTGCGATAGTATGAATTATTTCATAAGTTGAAAGATTGAACGTTCTATTCAACGAGGCGAAGCCGAGTTGAATAGAACGTTAAATCTTTCAACGATTTCAAATCTTTGTTGCCGTTATACATTTTTTAAAAACTTTTACCGAGCGCTTCGCGTGAAGCCATTTTCGGTATGGATGGTGATAGCTAAAATACACTTACGAAGAAAAAGCTGAAACGCGCTTGTTAGTCCTTCACACCTTTTGCTACACCTATCAGGGAGGTCTAACATCACCTTATTGCGCCTATTCTCTCTCTCCTGCTGATTCTCCATTGCTGGAAGCTGTTTGTCTGGATTTTCGTTCAAAATTAGTAAAAATACGATAGATGTAAAGTGCTTATCGTCATAATCTCTATTTCCATTTGGATGTCAGGTAACAAGCATTACGCCATTGCCCCATTTGTATAATTGATCCAGAGCTTCCAGGAGGTCCTATACAGGCATTTGCCAGACTTAGATGCCCTTTTATAATGCACAATGAAGAAAAGGAAAATTTTCATAATAGTCCAAGAAAGTTTCTGTTGACTTAACGCAGGTATTTTTGCGGAAAAACTGACAAAAAAGTAGCCAAGGGGGGGGGGGGGGGGCTTCAGGAAGGCTGTTGAAAACGTATTCGATCAGCTCCAAAAACAGACCAAAGTTAGTACTATTTTGCATCTCAGCAACCTTAAATTTACGACAATTTCTTAAAAGGGAGGGGAACACCCATTCCCTTATACCCCTCCCCCAGGGCGGCACCTTCATGTAGTGACAAAGGAAGGATTCCCACTGCTGTATACAAACGCAGGGTGTATAAAAAGGTGCCATTTACGCCTCGCCGCTGCAGTTAGTAAAAGCATTTAGACACACGGAAAATTATAATTCACTAAATTATGGACATTTTCCAGCCATATACGATCAGCTCCAAAAATATCCCAAAGATAGCACCATTTTGCACCTAAGCAACCTTAAATTAACAAAATTTCTCAAAGGGGAGGGGGACACCCCTCCCATTAGACCCCTCCCCCAGGACGACACCTTTATGTAGTGACAAAGGAAGGATCACCACAGCTGTATACAAAACGCTAGCGCATAACAAAGTGCAATTTATACTCCCCCACTCTGTTGGAAAAGCATCCAGCCAGTCCGAATTGGGGACCTTCACACCCAAAAACATATGACCCTAGCTACGGGCGTGGTTGGAGTCCATGATATCTGACAATGATCAAAGCTGCGGAGCGTGGTTTCAGCTATTTTTGGACATGATTAAAGTAACATCTTGAAGTAATTCCCGGACTCCTTGTATTTCAGCCGCCCCCTTGAGCAAATATTTGGTATTTTTTGTCTTTTTTTACAATATTGCTAGTGTTTCACCAATTTATATGCAGTAAGTAGGCCTGGGAAGTGCCATTTCCAGCGATCTGGGAGGCATTTTGGACCAAAATTTTCTCGCGCTCCGCGCCAACCCGTGGGTTGGAGCGGAGCACTGGCAGCATACTGGCCAACTCTATCGATACCGTAAGGGGACAAATTGTAGGCCCACCGCTCGGGCTCGTCGCTTCGCTCCCTCGCAAAATCTACCGCTTCGCCCCCCCCCCCCTTGGCAAATTTCTAGCTACGCACCTGGTCATGTGTGTCCCCCACACTTCAATACGGATTGACGCCCCTGCAGTGAGGGAACTTGTCCGGGTGGAAAATGACGTCGGGCCGGATGGGGTGGGGGAGGGGGTGTCCGGTCCACGCATATAGTCTCACTCTCAGGGTTATTATGGCATAGTGCTTCACTACATTTAAAGAACGGACTTTAACCGTGTCTCTGCCACCATTAGTCGTCGGCACAACTGGTCCTGGTAGTGCGCAAAAGTCGTACACGGTCCTCTTTGAACACTGAAGTAATCTAGCCTGCAATGCCTAGTATGATGGAAGTCACGTATAATCTCTTGCATAAGCAACATGTATATAAGGACTGTCTACTATATCGCCTCGAGTCCATAAAGTTTTCTCACTTTCTGGCCCTGTTCTACTAGCCAACTTTATTTTCAGATGAAACTCAGGTTGTTTTAGTGCGAACTCCTGCAATCGATGGCATTTGCCCGCGAATTCCGTCGTACACGGCGGCCGCAGTTTGGAGGCAGATTGTGGCAGGTTTGTGTAATTTTGTTTTAGTGTGCTATTTTCGCTATCTGGATTCGGTCCGGGCCGTCTCCGCGCAGTCTTTTCAGGAACCTCCATGTAAAATTTTGTTTTGTGAGCTAAAGCCTAGATGCGCCTAAAAAATCAATGGGGCGGCAACTCCCTAAGCCAGGACTACACTGTTAAAATTTCTGTAATTTACAGACCGTGTTTACAGCACTTTTGCGTTTTTCTGTTTTACATAAGTGTACTGTTCTTTAACTAACATGCATGTTTTTAACGTGATACATCAGTTAAATAACATAAAAGCTTGGCCTTTTTTTAAAAAAAAAATAGAAAGCAACATTTCCAGTTTTTAAAACATACCGTTCTGTCAGTAAAACCCCCAGTAAATTTACCGCCTTATGACATATGGAACATTAAACTATAAACTAGGTGGAGTTTATTTTTGTCCATATTTTTCTTTTACAATGATTGCTACCTCATCTCTCAATATTTTTTGTGTTTGCTTTTATCAGGAACTGATGAACTAATTATTTACTTACTTGAAAATGTTTACAACTGATATTGGTATTACTTGTAATATTTATTTCGTGAACAATGATTATTAGCCTATTTGAGAATTTTGGTAATGCCCCAATTACATAAAATCCCTTTACATACTAATTATCGTCGTGACATAACTGCCAGTTCCAGGTAATTGTCTTCGAGTCTCGGCTTTTAGGCTAAAACTATGTTTACAAATGTGGTAGTCTAAAAGGTTTAGAGACTGGTCACGCAGCTTCTTTGAGACGCAATTTGAATCATAAAGAAATGAATTTAAGTTTTACATATTTTCTACATAATTGTTTTAGATTTACATGTATTCTCTGTTAATTTTAACACTAAGTAATTTTTAAATTTTACACAAAAATCGTAAAATTAAACAGAACATTTTAGTATTTTGGTTTTACAACAATTGTTTGGAAACTTTTAACCACAGAATACCTGTAAATTAACAGATTTATTTTTAACCGTACGTAGGCTACAGTCACGTTTTGAGGGGAGCCCTAACAGCTCCCTGCTTCACCTCTTTCCTTGATAGGCTCTTAAGATTTCTATTAGAACTAAACTGGATTAAAAAATGAACACAAAGAGGTTTGTCGTCTGCTACATCTGGAGAAGAACAATGGCGATTTAGTCCATTGCCATAGCATTTCCAGTCGCCTGAAAAATAAGTATATTTCTCTGGCGTCACGTGGTGTCGCAAATGACACCACATCGGCTTGTTTTCATCTAAAATTGTGAACATAGATTTATGTCCGGTTGTTTCAGGAAACTTGAGGAAACTTTTCAGAATGTATTAAAAGAATTAGTCTCCTCTCCCTTTCGCACATTTGCATATGGTCTCTTCAGATGGGGTGTGGGCATTTGTATTGATCTAGTTCTTATAACAGTCGTTTTTAGTTTAAGAACCCTGTCATTACTAGGATGGCGGTATGCCAACCTACACATCAAAGCATTATTCAATCTAAGCCTCTTGTTAAAGTATTACTAAGTACAGGTGAATGATGTCGCAAGGAGTAAGAAGTCAAAATTGAAAGCATTAATAAAGGGCCTAAGTCCTTATATGCATTTATCACCAGCTAATTGTTGGTAACCTTTTCACACTTAAATAGGTCTTAAAGTATTAGCATAAATTAAACTGCTCGTGCTATCTCCATTCGGATAACAGCTCCCTGGTTTGCACTGGCGTATTTAGGGGGGGGGGCCATTGGGCCATGCCCCCCCCCCCTCACCGATGCCGAAAAAATAAAAAAAAATTTGTATGTTTTATAGGTGTTGGGCAGTGTCATTTTGGCCCCCCCACATCCACATTTACAGTGTCGTTTTTACCCATTTTTTGCTCTCAAGAGGACAATTTCTCTTCTAAAAACACAAAATTTTCGGCGCGCTACGCGCGCAGAAGAGCTAATCCAGTTTCTTCTATGGTTCCACTCTACATTGCTAGATAGCGCAAGTCCTTCCCACCTCACAAAGTAACATGTAGGAAAAGTACACAGTTTATGTAGAGGTCGGAAATTTCCTCCCATCGCAAAGGCTAGTAACTGCTCTTTTGTGTGTGTCATGCGGCACGGTCAGTTGGTGAAGGACTCACGGAGCAATGCTTGGCTATTTGATCGGATGGTCAAGGTAGTTTCGATACAATGCATATTTTATCTCTTATACGGTCTAAAACCCCTAAAGATTTTCCTTCTTTTTTTCTCCATGATTACATGTGTTGCTTTTTTTGTGAAACCTACCAAAAAATTTTTGCGCGCTTTGCAAGTTTACATTTTAGATTCCGGGAAAAACATTTAATCATCGCCGAATTATGCTTCTCTAGCATATACAAATTTTATGCAATATGTGGCCCGAATGAAATGGTCTAGTACACAGGGTGTTTTTTTTTTTCAAATCCCACCTCACCTATACCCAACAGCACTGGGGCTCTAGGGGCCTCGGGTCGCAGGCCTCCCGTCGGGCAAATCTTGGCGTTACCTGTACTCAATAATAATAATAGACTCTGGCTGTGGAAAATCTCCGTTCCAATCAATTCACTGAAATCCATAGGGATAACTCCACTCTGGATAATTTTGAATAAAGTCGGATAAATTGTGACAAACTTAATGTGTTTTAGAACAAATTCAAATCAACCTTTAAAAATTTTTCGCAACAATTGCGCATCTTGATGGCTGCTATCAAGCCTGACAAGTGCCATTTCCGACGATCTGGGATGTATTCAAAGCTTCAAATTTTCTTGGTACGCTACGCGCCAACCTTTGGTGGCGAACCGATAAGATCTTACCGCTGACTATATATCCGGAAGTCAGAACACTTTACCTATTTCTAGACTTTTTCCAGTAGGCCTATTTTTTTAGGAAAGACATCAGACAGTTGTCTTAGTATCACGTTGAAAAGCCTGGGAAGGGCAATTTCCAGTGATCTGGGGGTATTTTTTGCCAAAATTTTCTACGCTCCGCGCCAACTGATGGTGGCGCTCCGCTTAGATATTGCCGCTGACTATATATCCCACTTTCAAAGACGGATCGCCGCCCATGGTGGTCATAAAGAACATCCATATCTACCGAGGAGTTATGTGATTTTTTTCTTTCTTTCTTTCTTTTGTTAAATATGTGTCATTATACAAAATGTCAGTACACGAAATGCCAATTTAGAGATATTTTCAGCGCAGGTCAAACGGCCCGGAGATGCAATCTCCAGCCATCTGAGAGCCTTGGGGAGCCAAAAATTTTCTTGTACGCTCCGCGCCAACCTGTGGTGGCGCTCCGCTTAGATAGTAAATCGTGCTCCATGCCCCCCCCCCCCCCCGTCACCGAATTCCTAGCTACGCCACTGCTGGTTTGTATGAAACAAATCCCATGTCACCTACAAATGGGAATAGTAAATGACCAAATATGTACCACGGGGGGACTTCCCTTTTAAACCTAAGTAAGGGTTACCCCGCTAGCATAGCAGCCAATGAAAAAAATACACACATACCACTGATCTCTATATATGAATGGATAGCGCGTTGCGTTGTTGAAGCCATCGAGCGACACGCGCGGGCAGCGAGTTTTTTTTTTTCGTAGCATAGCGAGGGGAATTCTATTCATACGGACCAATCAGCTTCTTGGAAAGAGGTCACACCCCTAATTCAAAAATAGCAGCTTTCCGACCCTTGTTTTGTAATTCTGACACCGGATTATGAAAGAACAGGCCAAATAACCCCCATCCATGTAACCCTAACCTTAATTCTAACCCTAACCATGATTTTGAAACAAATTTAAAATTTTTTGAAAAATCGATTTTCCCGTCGGTATCCTATGAAAAAAAAACTAGCGCGCGGGCAGCCATATCATTCCCATTTTTACGCGGCCTGTAACAAGGCTGTGCGTACATCAGTACGTGATCATGTTTGAGTTTCGTCTCGGCTAAGCAATCGTGTTAAGGGAAGGGGGGGGGGAGGTATTGGAAGAAAGGGAGGGGCGTTTACACGGGAAGTTGGGGGATATTTTGTAAGCAGCACTAGAATAAAGCATTTAACTATATCTTTAAATGGTCCAGGGGTGTGCAAAATACCATAACTGTAGGGATGAAGTGGAGCATTTTCGATGTCTGCACACGGAACTCCGAAGATGTGCGGAAGGGGTCCTCGGGCGGTCTCCCTCTCTAAAAGATGGAACCGTATAAACGGGAAACATGGAATAGATCTGGAACGAGTCATGTGCAAGACGTGCAGTCTGATGGCTGGATGGGAAAAATGGGGAAAAGGTGGACCAAGTGAGTAAACCGACATACTGGCGGCTAGGCGGCCAGTCTCCGAATGGACTAACCAGTGAGGCGTGGGACCCACATGGATTATTTGTGACAATTATGGGATTTCATTCATATATGAGCATGAGCTAGTCAGTTATTTTGGGCTCATGCGGCGGTATTATGCTAGTTTTGTCTGGCAGATGGGTAAACCAGATGGGAATGAAGGGGCCCGTGTAGCCTCATGGTGTACCCGACTGTGCAACTTGCTTGGTTCTCCCATGTGGGGTCCACGAGAGCACCGTATTGTGACTAAATCATTATGAAGCCTACGTGAGCATTACCTTTTTATTTTATGAGTCCCACAAGGGCTTAGTGGGTTAGTCATAGCAGTCTGTAAGTTGTATGGGCCCGTTTGGTATGGGACGGAATGGACCGTACTATACTTGTGTAGACATGCTCGTATGGGTGTATGTGAAGAAACCCTAGGCCGCCGCAAGCAGGGAACTGCCACTCTGGGAGTTCCCTGGCCGCTGCATGGGTTTTGTCCATGCTGACCCATCATGGTTCCGTGCGAGTTACCTGGGCCATATTATGTGGTGGGAGTATCGAGGGCAGGGCTCGTATGTCCGAGTCCACATGGACGGACTGTACTTGTGATCATTAAGCATGTCACTTTAGAAGATTTTTGCCTGCTATAATGTAGGAAGAAAAACAACTTCTTCCTGCTGCAGACAATCGGCTTGTGCATAATTTCCAAATGAGTGGGATTCACATACCATGCTGACTCATAAAGAAAGAGTCATCCACATGTACGTCGAAGTAGAAGATATGAGTAGCCTACTCGAACAACCGCTTTGGGCTCTAGAAATATCCCGGGTAACCGTCATAGCCTGGCTCCCACATTAGCTTTTTTGAAATCCTCTGTGCACAAATCATGCACTAATTCGGGCCCATACATGGGTCAGGTATAATCTAAGGGGACACATGTGATGCCCCCCCCAGTGATCTTGACCGTGACAAACCATGGGAATGCTACCTGTCGCTGTCGGAGGCCAGACAAGGTGTTGAAGGGTTCCTCTACCAGCCCTGATGATGGGCCAGCTTCCCAGTCCTGATTTTACACTGAGGGAACGGTGCTGTCGGTGGTCTGCAGTGGCGCAGCTATGGGGGGACTGAGGGGGAACGTGCCCCTCCACGACAAAGCCGTGCCACCCAAGGTTCCCCCAGTAGAAAATTTTGGAATGCACAGTTCTGTATATAAGCCCTATAGAGAGGGAGAGAATTCAGAAATTGTGCCCCTAGAAAAGGTTCGTGACCCCCAGTGCCCCCCTGCTCAAACAATCCTGGCTACGCCACTGGTGGTCGGTGGACTTCTAGGTTTTCCTTTTTCTCCAGTGGGTGTTACCCAGGCCAAATGGGATCATCTCTCGGAATTCAGTTCTTTGGGCTGCTACTGTGCTTCGACGGATCCCAATCATAGATTTTTTCAGTCTCTACTTTTTTCCTCCTTCCCTTCTCTGGCTATGCATTCCGGGTCCCATTACTGCTATTTTCCTGGCCGCTCTCGTCTCACACTTTTTGAAATAGGCCCGGGGTCACGGCTGCGATCATTGACAAGGAGGTATCACTGAGGCGTGACCACTGATTTTTTGAAAGCACCCTAACACGGTACCGTATTCGTCCGAGACTATTAACCAATAACCACCATATTTTGTTACCGCCGCTGTTTCATCAGGGGCAAACCTAATTACAGGATAAAAAGGTTTATTTGACTAAAACAACAAACTCTTCCAATTCCTGAATTTTTCGAAAGAGTCCAACTTCCAATTTACTTATTCTTTCTTCTAGAAATTTCCCTGGGAAATTTACACCTAATAAAAAAACGGGCACACAAAAATACACCCTTTTTCTTCATTTTGCTGCCCAAATTGCGTACATATCGTGACTATTCTCAAAAAAAAAAAAAATATGGATTCTCGGTGCTCTGTCGTAGGCTACCGGCGAAAAACCCTTATTTTGGGAGTGGCAAGATGGAGGACAAGATGTAGCTTCAAAAAATCTTCCCACAAGGCTATCCAGTTTATACGTATAGAGACCAGTGACACACACAGGCAATGCCAAAGACACTATAGCGCCGTAGGCGCAAGACCGGTTACTCTGCCTCTAAAACCGTAGTACGTCATGGGGCGAAGTATCCGCCATTTTAGTAAGCAAACGCCGGGACGCTGATATGAACGCAACGTACCGAAACAGTGTGTACGAGTAAGTCATAGACGACTGATTGGTCAAAATTGCAAATATGGAAGAAAAATTAGTCACCTAAATGTAATGAAAATTATAAGCTATTATTGACGAAAGTTTAACCGTGATGTCAGAGAGTTATTGCTAAACATTGTTTATTTGGTACGGTGATAACTAATCAAAGGGAGATAACTCCAAAACCAGTAGCGTAGCCAGGATTGTGTCATGGGGAGGGTTTTGGAGTACGACACGTGGGAAAGGTCTAAGGGGAGGGAGAAAAACGGCTATTTTAGGTCTCCAGATGCAAAATCGTGCAATGTTTGTGCCTCAAATGTAATACTAAGTTTATAGTGATCATGTGTTTTTTTTGCAATTATTTTTTTCAAGGTTGGGTCATGGGGGGGGGGGGTTTCCAACCCCCAAAACCCTCCCCGTGGCTACGCCACTGTCCAAAACTACTGAACGGATTCATGTGAGGTTTTCAGCTACTGGTAGTGGAAATTTGCTCCATAATAGGAGCAGGCCATGGGCCAGAGGCACCCACGGGCAACCTCCCCCCCCCCCCCCGGCACAAATCTTTGACCCAATATTTTTTGGAAACCTTATGGGTCCCCTGAACACGAAATCAAGAAGTAATAGCAAACACTTTCGATTTCACTCATTCAAAATGGCTCCCAAAAATGGCGGCAAAAATTATATTTTGTATTAAATAATAATAAGTAAATATTCCTAAAAATATTTTTAAGGCATCGAATGTTAAAACTTGGTCATATTTTATGACAAAAATTCCAAAATTAATTTTTGAGACTATTTTGGTGAGGTTTCGGTTAACCAAGATGACGGAAAAACAATAGCGGCCAATGCAATAATTATGCCAATATAACATAATAATAGTAAAAATATTCATTAAAATACTTTTGAACACAGGCAAAGTTAACCTGTGTCCATTTTCCTTTTGCAAATATGCAAAAAGTTTTTCTGGACATTTATTTAGGATCTGAGTCAACCAAGATGGTGGATATAGCAAAATGACCTCTAATGTTAAAATTTCTATATATCACAATCATAGGGAAAATCATCCTTAAAATTATATTTGTGACAGTTGCTCTTTATATTTGGCCATATTTTGTGCCAATTAATTTGAACTTATTTTTCAAAACATTTTCTTGGAATTTAGGTCAATCAAAATGGAGGAAAAAGCAAAATGGCGTCCAGTGATATTTTATAAAAAATAAGGCAAATCATCCTTAAAAATATTTGCAACACCTTTAAAACCTAAAATCTATCCATAAACTTTCTGAATAGTTATTACAGAAAATGGACAGAGTTTAGATGTAAATGTGTTGAAAATATTTTTAATGATTACAAGTTATTATCTATTATTATGCTACATTGTTACTATACCATAAGCGGCCATTTTGCTTTTTTTCCGCCATCTTGGTTGACCTGAATTAAAAACAAAAAATTCTAAAAAATATTTAATTATTTGGTATGAACCATGGACCATATTTAAGAGTCGGTGCGTCCAACATATTTTTCATGAATATTTTTCACATTATTTCAATATATTATAATAATTACATGGACAGCCATTTGGAAAATTCCGCCATCTTGGTCAACTGCATCTCACTAAAACAGTCTCAAAATAATTTTGGAATTTTTGTCATAAAATATGACCAAATTTTAATAGTCGATGCCTCAAAATATTTTCAGAAATATATTTAGTTTTAATATATTTTAATACAAAATATTCATAAATTTTGCCACCATTTTGTTTTTGGCAGTAATTTTGAATAAGTGAGACCCAAAATATTTACTGTTACCACCTGATTCTGCGTTCAGGGGACCCTAAGGTTCCAAAAAAAATATTGGGTCGGAGAGTTGCTGGTTGGGGTGCCTTGAGGTGCTTCTGCCCATGGCCTATAATATATGTAGTTTTCATTTAGTGTCGGACTGTTCTTTGAATTAGTATTTAAAAGAAAAGTCTAACACTAAATGAAAATATCAAACCCAACAGTGAAACTCCCATTGACGTAGCATCGTTGGTTATCGAGATACTGATTTTATGAACGTCAGGTTAACGCATTTACAACACGCACGTTTTTTCGCGTTCCATGGCTGCTTACTAAAATGGCGGACGATCTGCTCCATTGCATACTACGAAAATTTGTGTGCACTTTCGTGTGAGTAACCGGTCTTGATCTTGCGCCTTACGGCGCTATACTGTCTTTCAGTAACTTTTATTTGTATCCGGTGACTGGGACATACTAAAACGAATGCCAGCGAATGCCCGTACTACACCGTTAAATTACGACGAATGCCAGCGAATGCCAATTCATTTGCACTAAAGTGGCGAATGCCAATAGATGTAGTGGTAAAAGCAACTACGGAAGCCTATTAAGAGCATAAGGCCTTTTAGAAAGTCTTGTTTAACATGCTCGTACGCCTTTTCTTTTTGCCGTTTGTACAAACTGGCCTCAACTAGTACAAAGTAGGTAGTTTTAACGTTTCAAGGTCACATTTATGGTATTGCGTTTTAATTGCCCAAAAATTACAAGATGCTGTACAGCAGTTCAGTGCAGTCCACATGACACTAAACCTTTCTGGAGGTACATAAATGGCCAAAAAAAGGATAAACATGGCATCCCCCCTCTCAAGACGAATAGCAAATTAGCTATTACTGATCTGGATAAGGCCTGTGCTTTCAATGCTCAGTTCACAAGTGTATTTACCAAGACTTTGTTTAGTGTTATCCCTTTCTGCAGACCAGCTTGTAGCAGAATGGCTGATATTACCATATCTACTCATGGAGTTGAAAAACTGTTAAAGGGCTTGAATAAAAACAAAGCCGTTGGACCTGATAACATTCATCCTTGGGTCCTTAGTGAAATTGCCTCTGACTTTGCTCCTTTGTTAAGTCACTTGTATCAGCAATCCCTCACAAGCGGAAGGATACCGGCTGATTGGAAGATGGCAAACGTCTACCCTGTTTACAAAAAAATGACAGTTCTCTCCCTAGTAATTACCGGCCTGTTTCGCTCACTTGTATTTGCTGTAAATTGTTAGAGCATATTATAAGTTCCAACTTGATGGACTTCTTTGAGGCAAACAATACACTTTCAACAAAGCAGCATGCTTTTAGAAAGTCGCATAGTTGTGATACCCAACTAGTATCAGTCGTCGAAGACTGGGCTTCGGCCCTGGACTCACAAAAGCAGGTTGATGTCTTCATCTTGGACTTTGAAAAGGCCTGTGACACCGTGCCTCATGAACTGCTAAAAACCAAACTGTTTAGCCTTGGTGTTTCCAAACAGGTTCTTCGGTGGGTCGACGACTTTCTCTCTGATCGTAAGCAAGCTGTTGTAGTTAATGGTACTCGGTCCCCTTTTGATGATGTTGTCTCTGGTGTTCCTCAAGGATCTGTCCTAGGACCCATTCTTTTCCTTGTTCATATTAATGACATAGTAAATGCTGCCTCCTCTAATATTAGACTTTTTGCTGATGACTGTGTCTGTTATCGGGTCATAGAGAATGCTAATGATTGTTGTTTGCTCCAGAAAGACATACATAATCTAGGTCTTTGGGCCAAGACTTGGGGCATGAGATTCCAGCCCTCTAAGTGCAACATCATTACTTTCGCTAGAAAAAAAAATCCGGTCAACTTCGATTTTGTCTTGAACGATGTGAAGTTAGTTAAGGTTGACTCGATAAAGTACCTAGGTGTCACGATTTCTAACGACTTAAACTGGGATAAGCACATTCAATCTATCTGCAATAAGGGTAATAAGATTTTGGGCATACTTTATAGAAATTTTATCATTTTGCTCTCGCGATGTGAAGTTAGCTGCCTACAAGGGTCTCCTTCGGCCTGTTTTGGAGTATGCTTGTTGCGTATGGGACCCACATCAGTCTTATTTACAAGATAAGCTAGAGAGCATCCAGAGGAGATCGGCTCGTTTTGTAAGCTCCGAATTTTCTCGCGAGCCAGGGTCGATGACATCTATTTTGAAGGACCTTGATCTCCCCACGCTAGCAGATCGTCGCAAGCAAAACAGACTTATTCTCTTCTCGAAAGGTTTTTTTGGTAAGGCTAATATTCCCATGGACAAACTCAGTCATCCAACTCGGAAAACTCGTGGGATGCACAATCTCCATTTTTGTCAACTCTACTCTCGGTCTAATTGTTATAAATTTAGTTTTCTTCCTAGTACTCTGAAAGATTGGAATAACCTTCCTGCTGCTTTGATTGATGGTTTAGATAGTCATAGAGATCCTGTTCATTATATTACCAATTTTATTAGGGCAAATTAGGGCACCCCTGACGCATGTGCGGTGTAGTAATGTCCTTTGGATGTGTCACCGTGATCCGAAAGAAGAAGAAGTCATGGTGTATATCTAGGGTGTATTAAGGTTTCTGAGCGAGCGCCATCTTATTGGAATCTGCTGCACGTAGCGGACCACTAATTTTATAAATGTTCTTGAGCTTGTAAAGGTCCACTGTACAAATGAAGTCCCCTAGAAAATTTATGGGAGGTTGTTTCTGACTGTGTTACTTATGAAATATGATCAATGTTTCATATGGCCTTATAGGCAATGAGTTGAAATACAGAATGTGCAAAATTGAAGGGAATTTGACCAATTTTAGTGCCATTTTTGGATGGTATTACTCCACTGTGTGAAATGCTGAAATGCCGTCTCTGAGTAAGGATCAGGGCTGGAAACACGTAGCCTACATATTATTCAATCACTTCTAGCTGAAAATTTCAATGGTTATGGTATGTAAATTTGATAATGCCATAAAAGCACACATTGTGAGCTTTAACCAGAGGGGTGGCTTGTCTCGTTTGAAAACTTCTACAAGGAACTACGGGGTGGGGAAGTAGGCTGATTTAGTGTATAAGTCAATGGGGCAAATAATTAGTGACGCGCTACCTGTAAGGTCTGCTTCGCAACTACATTTATGGACACTTTAATATTGAACGCAGTACCGTTCTCAAAATAACCATTTTCAATTTATTTTCTAATATTTATAAGAAAGTACCTTATAGGAACAATATTCCAAGAACCGCACACTCTCTATAATGACAAGAAAGTGTCAGGGTTAGGGAATATATGAGATGCAGGAAGCTAATCTGGGACATCTCATACTTCAGTGCGTTCTTTTATTTTGTAATTTGCTTTGCTTTTGGTGCATAGCTAAGGATTTCTCAGGAATAATGGAGGACGCACTTAACAATAATCGCAAACGTAGACTTACCAGGGGCAGGGGGTGCACTGACTTGTAGCAGAGAGCTGTAACTCACCACTAGTCCTTTGATCTTATTCAAGACTACCAGACTTACGTACAGTAATTGTAGTGTATATCTAGCTTTGTGGAATGTAACTATTGAAGAAACTGGGGTGATTTCGGGTCTTTATTAAAGAAACTGTCCTCTTTCTGACACTTTTTCCTCTTTCTTTTGCTCATGTTTCTTTTATTTTGCCGACTGGTCAGGGGCGTATCCAGCAGTTTTAAATAGAGGGGGCGCAAGGTTTGATTGATCGCTGTCCTGAGTTAGGGGTATGAGGGGAGGAGAGTACCCTCTCTTTTGGAAAATTTTTGCTTTTGGAAGAGGGCTGAGACAAAAATTTGTGATCTACTTGACACATTTCCAAACATGTTCTCTTTTTGCCTCAACTTTTTTTCACGCATGACGGCCAATAGGATGGGCGCGCGCCTGTATGCGCCACTGCTGGTGCAGAATTTGCCGACTCAACGGCAGATTACTACATTACCATAAACGATGAACTCCTTTTAGTGAACAATGAGACTGAAAAAACCCTATGTAGCTTTTCTTTCTCTCCCCCCTTTTTTTCTCATTCTTCTTCCCTCTAACTTCCTTCGTTTGCACTTCCCTCTTTCCTTCATTTTGCCGACTAGTGCAGGATTTTGCCGACTGCGTGGATGAATGGGGGGGGGGGGGTATCACACCCCCTCTAGAAACGGTCATGAGTGTAAAGCAAAAATGCTCCAGGCTGACCCCTAATGGGTAGTATCCAGTAAAAGAAATCATGGAAGGCAATGTATAATATCATAGAATTTCGAAAATGGAGAAAAAAGTACACAAAAGAATCATCTTTAAGGGTTGCACCGTTGACCAAGACAATCACATTGTATCCTTTTATGTTAGTCAGGACTCTAACTGAGGGAGGTGCCACATGTAGAAGGAGAAATTCTCATGTGATTTTTCTAGACCACTTTTTCATGAGGAACAAGAATATATGAGGTAAAAAGGCTGAACCTTGTATCGTTATTACATTAAGCTAAGGCTTACGTAAAGGTAAGGTAAAGGTAAAGCTAAAGGTACGTACGTGGGCTGCCAGGATTTGGTTATTTGTAGGGGTGGGGCACAAAAAAATGACGCTTTAATACCACACAAGGTCTGCGTTAATCGCACTCTTTTTGAGCTTCCCTGAAATGGTATACAGCACGGGGATCCTTTCCTTGTCACTACATAAAGACATGTCGGGGTGGGGGTGCAGTCGTAGGGAAGGGATTCCCCATCCACTTTGAGAAATTTTTGTTTCAGATGTAGTATTGTTTAGCAGTAAATGGTGCTATCGTTGGGAAATTCTTAGAACCGATCATACATTCATGGAAAATGTCCATAATCTAGCCACTTTTCCTAAAGTGGAAGAAGAGAGTACTTTACCTAAGAGAAGTGTATGTTGTCAAGACACCGCCTGAAGCCGCCCTTTTGGCTACTTTGCTACCTTCTGTTTGGTAAAGTTTTTGCACAAAAACGAGTGCATGGAGTCCACATGAACATTGTAAGACTATTACGAAGCTTCCGTTACATTCAGTAATCACTTCACTATAAATGATAGTATATATAGTATGACTCCGAGCAGTAGCATACTGGGGTGCCGCAAGTGTGTGTGTGTGTGTGGGGGGGGGATGGATGAAAGTACGGTAAACGTACGGACAACATATAGTCAATGTTCCCATACTTTTTCAAAGGGTTATCACTTAACAGGTCACCCCTCGCATCCGTGACCCTCTCCTACATACGGGGGTGGCGCCAGGATTTGCCCGACGTAGGGATGGGGGAGACAAATAATTTCACCATCGGGGGCGACAGAATTTTCCCGACATCGGACCCGGCCGTGTCAGCAACCACAAGTTCTGACAGTCCTTATACCGAGGGGTGGTGAGAAGTAGATATGAAGGAACCTGTCTATTCCATGACATTGCAGGGCATATTTTGCACATTATCACTTATTACTTTAAGAGCCGGTTTACGCACTGATAGTGTTCTTTTGAGCCTGAATCGTGAAAATGCAAAGCGCGGGAAAATTTTTAGCAGGCTTACACTAAAAACAAAATAGCCAAACTTTCTCTGTTTGTAGCTCACTAACTGACCCTACGGCATGAAACACATTAGATAACAGTAACTAGCTTTGCTTTAAGATGAAATTTACCTCAACATAACCTGTGTACTCTGCATACATGTTACTTGGTAAGGGTGATAGGACTTATGCTATCTAGCCATTTGGGATGGAACTATTGAAGAAACGATAGTGACCATAAAGCGCGCATGGTGCGCCGAAAATTTTGGGTTATTACTAGAGAAATTATCATCTTGAGAGCAAAGACAGGTAAACCGTCGGGGGGACTTGTCGCCGTTCACACTGGGCGGATCTACCGACAAGATCAGCAAATGTACAGACAGACCATCCCAAAATCTCAAGTGAGGGGAGAGGCGACCGCCCCCTGCCCCCTTCAGTCACGCTAGTGACTCTGAGCACTTCGCAAATATCGTATTTTTACTAATTTTGGACGAAATCCCAGCGAATAGATTCCAGCAATGGGAAATGTGACTGAGGGAGAGTATAGTTGCAAAGAGGTGATATTAGACCTAGCTGATAGATATAGCAAAGGGGCCAAAGACTTACTTACTTACTTACTTACTTACTTACTTACTTACTTACTTACTTACTTACTTACTTACTTACTTACTTACTTACTTACTTACTTACTTACTTACTTACTTACTTACTTACTTACTTACTTACTTACTTACTTACTTACTTACTTACTTACTTACTTACTTACTTACTTACTTACTTACTTACTTACTTACTTACTTACTTACTTACTTACTTACTTACTTACTTACTTACTTACTTACTTACTTACTTACTTACTTACTTACTTACTTACTTACTTACTTACTTACTTACTTACTTACTTACTTACTTACTTACTTACTTACTTACTTACTTACTTACTTACTTACTTACTTACTTACTTACTTACTTACTTACTTAGTGCGTTTTAGAATAATGCTTCTTCATTGTAGGTTTATTAACAACATACTTTTAGTGGAGTACAAAATTGAGAGTACGAGTACATAGACCAGAGTACGAGTATGAATACGAGTACATGACACATGAATACGAGTACGAGTACATAATTTCCGGAGGGGAGGACTTGCACTATATTTGAACTGTATTTGAAACCGAATTTGAAACGTATTTATCTAGTTGACACAGTATAACACATTACGGGGTCTTAGGTCAGGACCGGTAAAGATTGCAAGAGAATTCCCCAGCAGCTGAAGCTGCCCTCGAAGTAGGCGAGTAGACGACCGTGCTTCAGGGCAGGATGCGCTCCAAGGCAGGTACGTGCAGCCGCGTGTGACTTCTCATTGCAGTGGCCGAATTTTGGGGCAGCTAAGCCAGTTCCGAGCCGCTCGAGAGCTAGGAAAGACGTGCGAGCCTAGAGCGGAGCTCTCGCCTGCTGCCCGGCAGCCGCCAAGGCTACGTTTGTGAATGTACAAAGCAAGGGAGCACACACACGCAGAGAAAACATTAAGATAACCTTATCCAAGAGAATTTCCATCTTGGTTTCGGCTATACAAGGTATTTGATCAGCGCCAGCCGTACTTATGTCTCCTTAAACTTACAGAAACATACTGGATCTGGGGCTAAATATAAGGCAAAAGCGAGAGATAATGGGCCCATAAAGGGTCCAATGGCCACTCTGTCCTCTAATATCTCTGCAGCATATGAGGGGGGGGGGGGTTGCCTCATTTTCAAAAAAAAAAAATACTGCGTGAAAATCAAACTCAGTGCATGATTTCTCAAATATCGGGGAGACACGTCCACCGCCCCCTCTTAACCCTTACTTAATGAATTGCTTTATATGCAAACTTCGTATCTCTGTCTAGTCTCTATTTGGCGTATATAGACAAAGCTAGCTTTGTGGCCTGCTATGTTTTTATTTTGTTCTTTGCCATTTCTCTCATCAAAGCCTGAGATCTTCCCCTGTAACATATTGCCCGGCGAGTTTTAAAGATCAACACAATGAATATAACATTGGGAAAGATGTAAACATGGCATCCTAACTCACTTTCGGTTTCGCGAACCTTCGGTCTCGCTGACCTTTGGTCTCATGGACCTTCGGTCTGGCGGACCTTCTGTCTCGTGGACCCTAATTCCCTGTTGGTCTCGTGGACCTTTGGTCTCGCGAACCTTAATAAACGTAAGATTACACGTCAACTAAGTTGCAGTTCAATGCAATTTCAGTCTCGCGGACCTTCGGTCTCGAGGACCTTCGATGTCGCGGACTTCGTTCTCGCGGGAACTTAAAAAAAAACCCCGAGCTGACCATTGTGAACGTATGCACATCCATAGGTTCTGTGTATGTAATGGTTCCGCTTTCTCGAGCTTTTGGATACATAATAGCACCACGCGAATTAGAACAGCTATATCGCAACTCTCTCAACATATACGGCCCTGACGTGTTATATATGCGACTGCCCTCTATCTGTAAGATACTTAAAGGGGAATTTTCATCATCCCAGGCAGTTCCAATTCTCCCAACTATGCAACTTCTAGCTCCTCCCATAACTGTATGAAGCTACTCCTTGTGCAGGAATAAACCTGTTTTATTGCTTATGGCCATGTCCTGGTGAGCATACAAGGCTATAAAATGTAATAAAAGTACTCTCTCTGCCTTGTGTGGAATGTGAGCTACTCTGCATCTTTTAAATTTTCAAACTTTGATGTCAATCAAAGAGCAGTCACCAACTGAGAATTTTCATACCCCTACACTAAAAATATACTTTGGGGTGATGACTGTCTGTCTTTAAAGGACTTTTGTACCCAACGTGATTCAAATGCGAAAGGACATTTCATTCGGTTGATCTGAGTAGTGTTTGGCCAAGCATTGGCTCATTATTGGAAACCCTGTCGTCCAATCCTTGACCTTGCTGGTCATTTAAATACTTACCACTCTCATTACCAGGCCACCTCCATGCTCAGAGAGCCCTACCGAATGTCCCCTTTGCAAGCATATGTCTCGAGTGACCAGATCTGAAGAATCGGTGATCACATTTCAGTGGATTTCGTGATTTCGAAAATGTCTTATTTCATCGTGCATCTTTCAAACCTCCCGATACAATAAGAGAGCTGTGCTTGTTGTTCGAACAATGCAATAGAGGTTGAATTTGGTTTCGATGATAAGAAACAATTATGCATTCATTATCAGGCGCGTATGTAGGAATTTTGTTCCCCGGGGGGGGGGGCACGACCATCTACACGGAGCGCCACCATGATTGGCACGGAGGGTTCTCATACCTCCCAGATGGCCGAAAACGGCCCTTCTCATGCTTAAACCGAATTGGTTAGAAACTGAGCCGTAAAACCTCATCTAACTAACCCTTCCCATGCTTGCTTGAAAGTTGTAGAAACCCCCTTTTTCAATCCCATATAATCCGTTTTACCTTTGTAAATTGTATGTATTAGTTTTCATGATAACAGCGGTAATAGAAGAAAATAAAAACAAAATAAACCGAAGGTATAAAATGCAGTAAATGTGGATATTTAGTCTTAGTTATTTCAACCATACCATTAATACTCAGAAAAGACAAGAAATTATTTCAATTTCTTTCCGTAGTTGCATAGTATAACATTCATTCAAGGCATGTGTGTCATGTTCTTTCCTAAAGTGTTATTCCTAGGCCAAAATATTTTTGCCACAAGTTGCGTTGTTGTACTGAGAATTTAGAGAGGGATGAGAAACCCCTTATCAAAAATTGCAGATTGAAAAATGTGTCCAATACAATAAATATCAAACAAGAGATCTTCGTGTCTTCATTTTAACCTCTTCTTTCTTTTAAAAATTGTTCACCATTCTTCACATAAGCTCGAACCACAAAAGGATACAAAACTGCGTTTCCTTCAAGTAAATAACTCGATTAGAATTTTCAATGTTCGCCATGTAAGATTGACAACGATTAGTACAAACTTCCGTACATTTTCTTACGCTCTTTACCGCCGTGTCCACCTCCTGGTTTGACGTATGTTGAACCGAAATCATTCTTCTCGAAATAAACAGTGTAATATCTCCAGATAGCATGAAAATTGGGAAGGAATGGGGATGAATATTTCTACGGTAGCCTTACTAGACCTGAGTGTTGCACTCGCTCAGGGTTTCCCACCTGCCCCAATATTTTGGTTACGGACAGAATATCCTTCACCCAGGGCCGTCGCGACCGGGGGATGTGGGGGGGGGTGTCTCACCCCCCCCAAAGTTCGTCAGAGCGACGATAGTCGGAAAATCTGAAATTCCAGTTGGAATTTCTGATATCTCAGTCTAGCACATTTTTCCGACTGAGCCTGTGTCAACTTTGTATATATTTTCCAACTAGACCAAGTGAGAATAATACCAAATGTTATTTTCCTCACGTAAAATCAAACCAAAAGCTGTCCTTTTTTCGCAAATTCTTCTCAAACTCTCAAAATTTTCGCGCGCTCCGCGCGCCTTAAACCTAACCTCAGTGTTGTTCTTATTATCAATATCTTCCGATAGCAACTTTCGGAGAAGCACAACAGCAGAAGTTGAAAGCTGTTTACAAATTACCAGGTAAAAGACTGGCTTTTTGAGTGGCATATTGGTTTGTTGGGCAACTGAAAGTATCTTGATGCAGATTCTGAATGCAGGTTTTATTATGGAAATCTTACTTAATGGAAATTTGGGCGCGCTTCGCGCGCATGCGTCACGATTTACAATCAGTCTCATGGAACATTATTAGAGTAATTATACCAGACACAGTTCTGTGGGAGCTAGGGCGCTTTAGTCCCCCTCCCCAAATTTTTCCGAGCCCCACAAAATTGCGCAAAATTTCATATAGACTAATATTGGTGAAGACATAGATATACTCAGAGAATATTCCGAACGTCTATTTATCAGGCCCGTAGCCACTAAGTTCTGTAACGATTCTTTCTATAACTTCAAAAAATTTTCGCGCGCTACTCGCGCTTTCATCTATAGTTCTATCTAGTGGTAATGCCCCGTTTCAAGCGTATTGGATTTCAACGTTTCCACAAATGTTGTTCTTCCGTGTAGGCGTGATTCTAGAGAAACACATCGTTGCGAAGTTCTTTCCTCTTTTTCCTAACTTTTGGAAGATTCTTTCTTCAGCCTCGCCATCGTGGCAAACACATTTTGTAAGAAAAAGATCTTTCAGTTTCGTAGCAGATCCTTAATGGGTAAGATAAAGAATGTAATCCCCGACGACGACCATGCAGTCACCCGAACAAATTTCTTGGTTTTTGTCCAGATTCTTCAGTAAAAGCCCAAACTTTTTCAACTTTCCTTAATGAAAATTCAATATAATCCTATATTAATATATAACGCCTTATATTTTGAGTTCGGTAACCCATTGCATCTGTCGGGACTTAGAATAGCTCGCCCCCAGTCAGGGCGCTATCCCCTCCCATGTCGGCAAATCAAAGCAAAACCCCTGGCTCAGCTTGCGTGCAGGTTTTTCATTTTGGCATTGAAGTATACCCCAAATTTCGGCGCGCTTCGCGCGCAATCCTCACAATCCACGTCGTATCACTTACGAACATTATAAGCACAACGTACCAGTGAACTTTTATAGCACAAAATAGGTGTACATTCTGAAAACGTGCTTGTTAGTCCTAAACCCCTTTTGCTATACCTACCTGGGAGGTCTAGTATCTTTTTTCTGCACCTATACTCTCCCTCCCGCCCATTTCCCATTGCTGGAAGCTGTTCGTCTGGATTTTCGTTTAAAATTAGTAAAAATACGATAGATGTAAAGTGCTTGGCGTCATACTCTATATTATTATTTAGATGCCAGGTAGTAAGCATTATGTCATTGCCCCATTTTTTATAATTGATCTAGAGCTTCCAGGAGGCCTATACAGGTATATGCTAGCATTAGATGCCAGAATAGAAGGCATTAAAGTAGTCAAAAGGGGGGGGGGTGTGCAGGATGTTTGTTCACAACGTATTCTTCTCTTAGACAACATACTTTCTACTTTCACCTAACCAAATCTTAGTATTCACTAAATTATGGACATTTTCCAGCCATATATGATCAGTTTCAAAAGTATCCCAAGATAGCACCATTTTGCATCTAAGCAACCTTACCTTAGCAAAAGTTTCTCAAAGGGGAGGGGGACACCCCCTCCCCTTAGGCCCTCCCCCAGGACGGCATCTTTATTAAGTGACAAAGGAAGGATCCCCACTGCTGTATGTAAAAGCAGGGCGCATAAAAATGGTGCGATTTACGCGCCACCATTCAGTTGGAAAAAATATCCATCCAGTCGGAATTTGGGACCTTCACACCCCCCCAAACATATGACCCTAGCTACGGCCCTGCCTTCACCACCCTTCCCCAAATATTTGATAATATATTAATCATATCTATGAGAAGGAGACAACTACTTTAATGTCACGTGATCCGCTCGCACCGTTGAGAAAATTCATGGCAACGAATTATATCAGGTGCATGGAGAAAATTAATCTGAAAATATTCGTGTATATACTGATCGAGTAATAGCATAGAAACATCCTTGTACGTTTTCGTAGAATTAATGTATCCCAATGAGTTTAGGCAACGTGTACATCACTGCGAACAGTCCTCCTCCACCCATCCATCTCTCAAACCCACCCAAGCCCCAAACCCACCTACCATCCCATCACAAACCCTCGGAGTCCCTTCCTAGTATAACCGTCAAAGACAAATCTCAGTGCTACGACTTCATATTATTTCACATTTAATAAAGTCTCAACCAAAAACTAAGAAACAGAATTAAAACTAAATTTTAGTCATAAGAATAAGAATAATATTACCTTTAGAATTTTTAGACTACGGCAGTGCTATCGCCAATGTACTACCAGAGTTTCAACTGGGTAACTTTTGTACTGCAAGTCAAGTCAACCACAGCTATTTAAGTAACTCTGTTCAATTAACTCTGTTTTGTTTTTTGTTTTTTTTTTCAATTTTGGGGTATTCTCTAGAATTGGTCATTCAAGTCCGGTAGTTTGGGATGGTGTTGGGTTGAGGCTTGATTTCAACTTTGAGTTGTATATCGTGTCACTAGAAACATATGGTATAGCTTACGCGGCATCCCTGATTAAACTGCTTATTAAGTACAGTTCTACATTTTTCTATAGGTTTCCTGTTCCTTACCCCCTACTGAAATGCTTCGGGGAAACTCAGTTCGTCTCTCAAAACCCTTTCCAGGTATATGGTTTCCATGATACCTATACAAAAGCCTGAAAATACCAAATACTGGCAAAATTTGATACACATGAAGTTCAAACCGAAGTTTCCCCAAAGTGGTATAACATCTAATTACAAATTATTAAACTAACTTTCAGCCTCTAATTGACATAAACTTGATTTTGCAATTTATTTTTTGATCATTTCTTCAAATATCAGAAATAAGAATAAATTTTTAAAATGTCTCCCTCTATTTGCATGGTACTATTAATATCAGGTACATGTGCCTACACTGTCTCATGTTATTCGTGGTTCCTTAATTCAAGACGCAGATATTCGCCAAAAAGATATAATTCTATCCCCCTGGCCAAACCCATGATCCATACTATATTAAAAGCGACATGCAACAGAGCCATGCACAGCAAAACGAAACTAGAGACCCCTTTTTCAATCCCATATAATCCGTTTTACCTTTGTAAATTGTATGTATTAGTTTTCATGATAACAGCGGTAATAGAAGAAAATAAAAACAAAATAAACCGAAGGTATAAAATGCAGTAAATGTGGATATTTAGTCTTAGTTATTTCAACCATACCATTAATACTCAGAAAAGACAAGAAATTATTTCAATGTCTTTCCGTAGTTGCATAGTATAACATTCATTCCAGGCATGTGTGTCATGTTCTTTCCTAAAGTGTTATTCCTAGGCCAAAATATTTTTGCCACAAGTTGCGTTGTTGTACTGAGAATTTAGAGAGGGATGAGAAACCCCTTATCAAAAATTGCAGAGTGAAAAATGTGTCCAATACAATAAATATCAAACAAGAGATCTTCGTGTCTTCATTTTAACCTCTTCTTTCTTTTAAAAATTGTTCACCATTCTTCACATAAGCTCGAACCACAAAAGGATACAAAACTGCGTTTCCTTCAAGTAAATAACTCGATTAGAATTTTCAATGTTCGCCATGTAAGATTGACAACGATTAGTACAAACTTCCGTACATTTTCTTTCGCTCTTTACCGCTGTGTCCACCTCCTGGTTTGACGTATGTTGAACCGAAATCGCGCATTGTAGCAAGATTGTCCTACTACGTTATGGGTGCACAAAAATTGGGAGCGCTTTTCGTTAAATTGTAGATTTCAGATTATTAAACTTTAGATGCCTTTACAAGATACACTAGAATTAATAACATTCTTCTCGAAATAAACAGTGTAATATCTCCAGATAGCATGAAAATTGGGAAGGAATGGGGATAAATATTTCTACGGTAGCCTGTACTAGACCTGAGTGCTGCACTCGCTCAGGGTCTCCCACCTGCCCCAATATTTTGGTTACGGAGAGAATATCCTTCACCACCCTTCCCCAAATATTTGATAATATATTAATCATATTTATGAGAAGGAGACAACTACTTTAATGTCACGTGATCCGCTCGCACCGTTGAGAAAATTCATGGCAACGAATTATATCAGGTGCATGGAGAAAATTAATCTGAAAATATTCGTGTATATACTGATCGAGTAATAGCATAGAAACATCCTTGTACGTTTTCGTAGAATTAATGTATCCCAATGAGTTTAGGCAACGTGTACATCACTGCGAACAGTCCTCCTCCACCCATCCATCTCCCAAACCCACCCAAGCCCCAAACTCACCTACGTACCATCCCATCGCAAACCCTCTGAGTCCCTTTCTAGTATAACCGTCAAAGACAAATTTCAGTGCTACGACTTCATATTATTTCACATTTAATAAAGTCTCAACCAAAAACTAAGAAGCAGAATTAAAACTAAATTTTAGTCATAAGGATAATATTACCTTTAGACTACGGCAGTGCTATCGCCAATGTACTACCAGAGTTTCGACTGAGTAATTTTTGGTGCGGCAAGTCAAGTCAACCACAGCTATTTAAGCAGCTCGGTTTAAGTCACTGACTCAACCCCTTGGGTTATTTCAATTGGGGGTATTCTCTATGATTGGTAAAGTCAGGAAGTTTGAAAGTGGTGTTTCCTCGGGTCGTAGCTTGATTACGATTACAATTTTGGGTAATATATCCAGGAATTCCACCAGAAACTCAAAAGGGGGGGGGGGCGGATTATTCAGTACTGCTAAACCCTGAGTCCGAATTCATGCTTTCCTCGGCCAAAGTTTCAAGTGGGTTCGAGGGGGGGGGGGGCAAAAGCTTGCTTCTAAACCCCCTATAAGTTGCAATTTGAAGGGCTTTAAACACCATGTATTTATGTAAGTTCAATCATGGCTGCAAAAGTATCCTCACTGATGATCTCAAGTGAGAAACCATGCAAGATATTGTCATTTTTTATATTTTTATGGAAATGAAAAGAAGGGGATTTTACCCTTTTTCTTCTGGAAAGGGGGGGGGGCAAATCCCCCTTTCCCACCCTTAACAGACATGCCAGGTCGATCTAACAGAAATCACTGATTGCTTTCCGTCCTCTTTTTGGGACTAATGGGCCTCATTCCGAGATCTAATATTACACATCTCTGTTAAAACTGCAAATGATTCATATAAGAGGGAAGAAAGTTTTATGAGGTATAATATTTTTGGCATAAGAAGCAATGCCTTAGATTTTAAAACCAAAGTTCTAGACAGACAATTTACCTTCACAAAAGTATAAAATTAAACCAGTTTGATGCAGAAATGACAAAATTAGCTTTACATTTTATCGCGTTTTAGGCACCCAAAACCACAAAAGCAGCAAGTGACTTCACAAGGAGTGAGAGTCGCGAGATCTCTGTGGTAATTAATACCATGTGAGCTCTCACGGATGAACTAAACAGTTAGATCTAGATCAGCGAGTTCTGTTAGAGCAACTTTTCATGGAAACCCTGATATCCATGTTCAGACTGAGTATCATCATATAGAAAATAAATGTGAAAATTTTCCAACCCTTCTAGCCGTTCGTGCACGTCACTAGCACTATTTTCCTCCAAATTATGTTTGTAGACAGTAGAACCACCATATGATTACAGTAAGTTGCGGGAACTACAGGGGATGATATCTCAAGCTTACCACAGCCAGCTATAATGGTATCGGTTTTACGTGTGCACATACGCGCCAAGCGCGCGAAAATTTCACTCTTGTGATGGACATTTTCGCCTCCTTTTGTAATACGAAGACGTGGAAAGTCTCCACAAGTGAAGGGAACAAGACTATGATTACGATGATGCTTCTTCAGCTTCGCAAGAGCAGGTGAAGAGTTGAGTACTTTACGAACGGCGAGGGGACCAGGAGCTGCCATTAGGCAGTCTTGGTGTGGTCCAGTATGATTTTGTTAGGGCCCAGAGGGAAATTCCCCAAATGTCTGAGGAAATAGCAAAACGGGAACACTAACGTGGAGTTTTGAGCAAGACTTTAAATGACAGTGAGAGCACACCAATCTCTTCACAGTTCAAAATTCAGATGGTCATTATCTTATTTCTACTTTGAACGAAATTTTGCATGAAGAGAAAAAAAAATAAATTTTGGAATTAATTTGGGTACGATTAAATTTAGCTTCAAACCATATGGTCATCGCGTTACGAATGTTACTCAAGTTACAAGATTTCTACATGAAAACCCATTGATACACAGCATGTAAGTTTGAGCCTTCACCTAGCTTTGCCTAGAATAGTTCACTGGAATTTTTATGCTAATAATGTTCATAGGCGATATAACTTCGCTTGTGGGAATTGCGCTCGAAGCCGCCGAAATTTTGCAGGAATATTGTTACCACGGTAAAGCCTGCATACAGACTCAGCAAAAGCTGGTGAAAAGATAAGCCCGACGACGGGACGAAGCTCCCCTTAGGGGTCCATCAACCCGAAGCCCCGCTAGAAGCAATGGGTTACAGAAAGGATGCCGAACGCGAAATTTTGGCGCGGGAAGAAAAATTTGGGATTCTGTTGACGAAAAATTAAAAATATTTGGTTCTTATTAAGGAAAATTAGAAACTTTGGGTTTCTATGGAAGAGGCTGCCCTGCTCGTCCTAGACAGTTCCAGTTCTCCCGACTAAGTTACTCCTTGCAAAACTGTATTGATCCCCTTCTTGTGCAGACACCCTTGTGCAGACACAAACCTAGTTTATTGCTTAAGGTCATATCCTGATGGGCATACAAGGCCATAATATGTAATCACAACATTCTTTGCACATGGTGTGTAATGTGAGCTACTCTGCATCTTTTGACTTTGATGTCAATCAAAGAGCATTCACCACTGACCAATTGAGAATTTTGCTTTCTGTCAACCAAAACCAAGACGCCGGCCGACTGGTCGGGGGGCGACCTTCCACCACCCCTGGACATTGAGACACTTTACGTTTCTTACAAAATATGTTTATCATGATGTTGAGTCTGAATTAAGAATCTTCCTGATCATAAGAGAAAGAGGATAGAACTTCTCTTGGATTCAATTTTGTGTTCTTCCGGGAATCACACCTACACGAAAGAACAATAGCCTAATTGTGTAACCTTTACTTTTATATAAAGCCAACATATCTGAAACCGGTGTTAAAGCCATATGTAACTGAAGATGAAAGAGCGCGTAGCGCGCGAAAATTTTTGTAATTGTGTAACAAAAATGTTACAGAAAGCAAAATACGTTCATTATTTAACGACTTTTGGGATCATTTTTAGTCAAAAATCGCCTGGTGTAATACCAGAGCCATCGTTTACACGGTATTAACATTTTGTTTTCGATCGATTTTCCATATGGTGGGGCACAGTGGTCCACACGGGGGGGGGGGGGCACGGCCCCCGTGCCCCGACCTGGCTACAGGCCTGTCCGCACTAAGGTCCAGAATTAGCTGCGCATGCGCAAATGCCCGAATCTGGGGTAGAAACACCTTACAGGCGTCTGTTGCCTGCTTGGAAGGATTTGTTTCTTACACAAGTTGTGAGTGAAAATTTGGCAGAACAACCGACACATTTTGCCCTCAGAAGTAAGCATGGCAGGCCGTTTGTTCCTCTTTGTACCTTATATATTTGATCAAGAAATCAGGTGCCATGTGGAGCAATATTTTGGCCTTTTAGCTTTCATACCATCTTCAGAGGCTTTGATCTGTACTTGCTTGCAAGCACACACCGTCATTTTTTTTTTGCTAGCCTGCGGTTTTACTGATTTTAAACCCGTTGGCCTTTCGGTCTATTCATATAGACAACATGGGCGTAAATCCCGGGGGGATGGGGGGATATATCCCCCCAACATTTGACCAGGGGGGATGGCCCATGGAATCATCCCCCTCCCCCCAATGTTTCAGTCTACAGATACGTGTATGATGGAAAGTATATTTTATTCTTCATTTTCGTAAGAAATTTTTTCAATCTCGCTTCACATTCTATCACAAATGTTTCTCAAACTATCAGAATTTTAGCAAATCGTTGGCAATCTATCAAAATTTTCGCGCGCTCCGCGCGCTTCCAACCTTTTGCCAGTGTCACTCATATTATCAATATCTTCCAATAGCAACTTTCGGAGAGGCACAGGAGCAAAAAGTTGAAAGTTTACGAATTAGGTAAAAGACTGGCTTATGGCAGTGGCATGTAGGTTTGGTGGGCAATTGAAAGTGTCTCGATGTAGAGTCTGAATGCAGGTTTTGTAATGGAAATATTATTCGTCACTGTTTACACTCCATGTCATGACCATTATTAAGGCAATAATATACGAAACAGTTCTGATCACAACACTTTCCGAAGAACAGAGATACATCTCCAGACATCTGTGGGGACCTCGCATCAATATGGGATCTTTCAGTCTAATATGTAGCATGATGTAGAAGGTTGAAAGTACGTATCTGCCGTTATACATTTTTCAAAAACTTTTACCAGAGCTTCGCCAGTTCGCGCTGAGCCATTATCGGTATAGATGGTGATTGTTAATACACTTATGACGAAAACAGCACTCTGTAACGATCTTATTAGTCCTTCGCCCCTTTTGCTACACATATCAGGGAGGTCTAATAGCACCTATACTCTCCCTCCCTCTCATTTTCCATTGCTGACAGCTGTTCGTCCGGATTTTAGTTCAAAAGTAGTAAAAATACGATAGTTGTAAAGTGTTTGTACCATAGAAATAAAAGTAAGGCAGAATGACGTCTGCCAATCTGGACTGAATCTATTGATTTGGCTAGGCGGTACGGCAACAGAGCACCTTCGCGTAATACAAAATATCACGTCATTGCTTTTGCCCCAAGTATTGGCAAAGAAACTACAAGTTTTCAAGTTAGAAGTATAAAACAAAATACTTAAAGACAGACAGTCATCACCCCAAAGTATATTTTTAGTGTAGGGGTATGAAAATTCTCAGTTGGTGACTGCTCTTTGATTGACATCAAAGTTTGAAAATTTGAAAGATGCAGAGTAGCTCACATTCCACACAAGGCAGATAGAGTGCTTTTATTACATTTTATAGCCTTGTATGCTCACCAGGACATGGCCTTAAGTCATAAAACAGGTTTATTCCTGCACAAGGAGTAGCTTCATACAGTTATGGGAGGAGCTAGAAGTTGCATAGTTGGGAGAATTGGAACTGTCTGGGATGATGAAAATTCCCCTTTAAGACAACATGACATATTTCTGTTGTGAAAATTACTCCTGATCTTTCGAAAAACCGATAAAATAAGCTATAACTTCTGCAGCAGAATGCACACTGTACGTACGGGGACACGCCGTAGAACGAAAGCGCCCTCACATTTTTCGTGGCTTCACCTGTTAAACATGCATGTGATGCATTGTGTCAGCGTTCTCCTTTACTTTTATTTCTATGGTTTGTACTGTATATTATCATTTGGATGTCAGGTAGTACACGCATTATGTCATACCCCCCCCCCCCCGCCCCAATTAATACCGTATGATTAATGCAGAGCTTCCAGGAGGTCCTATTCAGGTATCTTCTAGCCTTAGATGCCCTTTCATAATGCACAATGAAGGAAAGGACATATTTTTGTGTAAAAACTTTCCCGAAATAGAAGGTAGTATAAAATAGAGAGAAGGGAGGGGGCTTCATGAGATTTTGTTGACAACGTGTCTGTCTCTTAATAGAAAACCTATTCTCCTCTTTTACCTTACCAAAAATTAGCATTAACTAAATTATGGACATTTTCAGGCCATATATGATCAGTTCCAAAAACATCCCAAAGATAGCACGATTTTGCATCTAAAAGACCTTAAAGGGGAATTTTCATGATCCCAGACAGTTCCAATTCTCCCAACTATGCATCTTCTAGCTCCTCCCATAACTGTATGAGGCTCTTCCTTGTGCAAGAATAAACCTGTTTTATTGCTTAAGGCCATGTCCTGGTGAGCATACAAGGCTATAAAATGTAATAAAAGTACTCTCTCTGCCTTGTGTGGAATGTGAGCTACTCTGCATCTTTCAAATTTTCAAACTTTGATGTCAATCAAAGAGCAGTCACCAACTGAGAATTTTGATATACATACACTAAAAATATACTTTGGGGTGATGACAGTCTGTCTTTAAATTAATAGAAAAAGTTCTTAAAGGGGGAAGGGGTACCCCTTCGACAGGACGACACCTTTATGTAGTGACAAACGAAAGATCAAAACTGCTGCATGCAAATGCAGGAACGCATGAAAAATAAAGGTGTAATTTGCGCAGGCTTGGGGGAACTGAGGTATTATTACGACATCATCTATGGTACCCCAATCATAAAAAAACCTGGCGACGCCACTGATCTCAAGCCAACTTGCAGGTCTTGTAATGATGTCCGAATTCAAACTCCAGTTGTCTGTGATGAACCTATATGTTGATCCCTGCCTTTTTAAGGATAACAGGACATTGTTGCTCTTGTACAATTTCAATCCAGTGCAGCTTATCAACGAGTTTTGTGCTCAAAATAGCATTTCCTAAATGTATACGAATATCCTACCAAAGAACATTACCACTGAAATTAACCCCTTAAGACAGTCTTCCTGGCACTTCTGAGACATTAAAACTCAGGAGCTTCCGGGGGCTTCGCCCCCTGGACCCCCACCGGTGCTTTTCCCCTGGACCCCACCCGTCATGAGCTCGCGCTTCGCGCTCGCTGTGCACGCTTCGCGTGCACATTGTCCACATATGCGATAGTTCACCCCATCCCCCCTAAAGTTGGAAAGAAATCTACGCCCCTGATAGACAATGACTTCATCGCCAGATCTGTAACCGTCTCCTACCCGGTACAAAACGGGTAGGAGCAGTCCTTGAACTCTGTTCGCGGACTTGGTCTTCTCCAGTCTTTCTCTCAAAGCATGGATCGCTCAAACCAGGGAGTTGCTTTTTGTCAAACAGCAACTCCCAGCTGCTCAAACTGGGTATCAGTCCCCAAATCACCTGCGGTATCGTCAAGGCAGCAGTAATGTTCCTTCCGTAGACTACTTAATTTAGGATGTTTATTTGGAGTCGACTAGCTAACTGCAGAGCTTGGGGAAAAGGATTTTTACTTCGACAAGAAGACAAGTCGAAGTAATGAGATCGCAACAGCAGTTTTGGCGAGGCGTTCAGAGAGTTTTGCCTTTCGATTGCCTTTTCTCGGCCGTTTTAAAAGCTAGGGATCTGAAATTTTCTCCACCGGTGCCAGTCTGTCTGTATTTACGTTGACCTCACGTAAAAACAGAATAGTTATTCTCGCACTGCGAATTGGCCGAACAAACAATTTCGCGACCAATCTCGTTACCGTGAAGCAGTGGCGTAGCCAGGATTTTTTGAGCAGGGGGCACAGGGGGGTCACGAACCTTTCCTGGGAGGGCACAATTCTGAATTCTCTCCCTCTCTATAGGACTAATATATATATATATATATATATATATATATATATATATATATATATATATAAACCTATACATTTCAAAATTTTCCGTAGGGGGCACCTGCGGTGGTACGGCTTTGTCGTGGGGGCACGTGCCCCCTCATGCCCCCGTAGCTAGTAGCTACGACACTGCCCTGAAACAAGGAGCTCATTGTACGTAGTTCTCCGTCGTTTGCACTTGATCGCACAGGCATGTTTTCACACAGGCAAAGCGGTGATTAGTGTTACCTTCGTAGCAGGTGTCGAACATGATGTCCCCCTCTTTTGACGCACATACGAGTGCAGCCGATATAGGTGCAGGAGTAATACACCCCCGCCAAGCGGGTAATGATCAGTGCTGACCAAGCTATACCTTCGTGGTAGGTGCCTCTTTTTCATGTGCATACCCTCGATATTATGCCAGTATAGGTGCAGGAGTAATACACGTCCGCCGGGCGCGCAAGCATAACCTACACAAGGCTCTTAAGCATCGGTTGCAGTTTCGAGAGTTTGCAAACGTTAATTAGTACCTTGGTGATACTTGAGGGGAGTATTAAGTTATGTTGCCAGGGGCGGAGATTTCTTCTCAACAGTGGGGGAGGGGGTTTGACGATCTTTCAAGAAAATTTACTGTGTGAAAAACACAACGTTAATGTGGGAGTTCTTTGAAAGTGGGGGTTGTAACCCCTCAACCCCCTGTTTCTCCGTCCCTGTATGTTGCTATACATTCTTTCGAATATTTTATCAATTTAAAATATTAACTGGACTTCTACGACTTTTACTTGTAATTATTCGTCTGGGTTATCATTTAAGCAATTGAATCACAAATTACAAGAGACCCCTATTTTATAATGAACCATGAATTGTTCTTGACCACCTCCTGAAAGGTCAACCCTCTTCTTAAAAAATCAAAGAGAAGCACGTTGACAAGTAATGTATAGTTCTCGCAAATAATTATTACTAGTGGGGTGGATTATCCACGTGAAAGTTTGCGCGGTGAGAATTGTCCTGGCTAAATTACCATCCTTCGAATATCACCAATTGTAAATTATCCAGATGTTGTCCAATCACCTTCCAATACGTTATAATGCACAGTTCACTGCAAATGCGGTAGTCGAAGTTTCCACTATTCTGCCATTGGTGTTCTGGTTGGTTGGTAACCTTATAACCTCAGTCCGCTCAGGCTACAGTCAGACAGTGAAGGATGAGCTATAGTGTCACGGTCAGGCAAAGAAAGTAAGTTGTATAATACATGGTCCCTTAAACTGTTAGACGTCCCCTTAACAGTTTTGTTTGAAGAAACATAGGATTGAAACGATATGAAACAGATATTCCGTCTTCCTGTATCATGACTAGCACATCCCCTGTGAAGCACTGCTGCGAACTCGATTGTGGTTACCAAAATGAATTCCGTATCATTTACACACTGACATACAAATCAGTGGGCAATGGCGTATTCATGACTGTATTGTACCCGATACTATCTAAGCGGAGCGCCACCAAGAGTTGGCGCGGAGCGTACCGAGAAAAGTTTGACAATACATGCCCCCAGACTGCATGAAATTGCATTTCATGGGTATTTTAAGTTGCATTTAAACGTTCTAATTTTTTGGTATCTCATGTTTTAGAATTCTACAAGGGAGAAAATTTTATACTATAAAGTACACTTGTAAGAAAATTGTTTTGATTTCAAATTACTTCGAGCTTTTATTTCTGAAAGGCGTAGTAAGATGCCTTTTCGATTGGAGGGACTGAAGATTGTTTTGGACCAGCGTCCTGGGGAAGGGTGTAAGGGAGGGGTGTCCCCTTCCCTTTGGGAAATTTTTTAATATTTTAGGGTCCTTGGACGCAATTTGGTTAACTTATTTTGCAAATATTTAGGATCCGTCTATTCTTGCTCTCGGTTTTCTTGCTATTCTTGCTTTGAGTTTTGCGACGACCGCTCTCGCTATGAATGTAGGCGGACAAGATGGCCAACTTTCATTCCATGTCGTTTCTTTAGTTCAATCAATATGGAGAGAATGCACCAGTTAATGAATGAATAGTTAGGCTAGGCCTTTGTTTCATAAATTAAAGAGGTCAAACACTTGTTAGCTATACAGCTATCATTTGTCAAAATGTAAAAAGATAATGTACAGCAACGCGGTACTGTTGTCAATGACACTGCTCAGAACATACGATGAGGAGCGCCTCTAGATTTTGGTGATTGTTGCATGGGATGTCGTACTACCAACTCAGTCGAATCGCCATTTCTACTTAGATTGCACCTTTTTTGCAGCGCCTCGCGTTTGTATACAGCAGTAGGGATAATTCCTTTGCTATTAAATAAACGGGCTGTTCGTGGTAAGGTCAAAGAGAAGGGGTTCCTTCCCATTTGAAAACTTTTGTTAAAGTGTACCTCAAGTCTAGAATTACAAGAAATATTTATTTTAAAGGTTGGAAGATAAATCCTATCCATCCAACTCCCATCCACATAGCTTATTCTATTGCTGAGATATAAAATGTTGAAAGATATTCACTTAATTTGAAAAAGTCAACTGTGCAATATTCTATAAGATGGCATTCTTGTACAACTCGCATTACCTGCTTTTGTTTTCTTTTGAAATTTTATGTTTACATAACCTTGAAAAAGTTTATTGTTTTCTCGCGTGGTATGTTCACTATGTTGTATGGAGAGGGCTTGTCAAGTCACCCCATAACAGTAAGACAGTAATCACAAGCCCTTGCACATATTATAAACTTGTCACTGACTTCTGGTATTATACCTGATGAGTTAAAGGTGGCTAGGGTGGTTCCACTTCACAAAAAGAAAAGTAAAACAGACTGTGGGAATTACAGACCTGTGTCAGTTTTGAGTGTAATTTCTAAAATTTTCGAAAAAATCGTGTATAACCAGGTTAACTTAATGATTTTCTTGTCCAGTATAAATTATTATATGAATTTCAGGTTTTAGATCCCAATTTTCTACTGGTAAATGTTTAAATTCATCTGTCTCACTATATTAAATTTCAGTATGACAAACTATGTAACTATACAGGAATGGTAATGTTGGACTTACAGAAAGCTTTTGACACTGTGAATTATACAATTTTATTATCAAAATTACATTGTATTGGGTTCAATGAAATGACCATTGAATGGTTCACTTCATACTTCACTGGCAGATCTCAATTAGTTAGTTTAATGGTGTTTTCTCTGCAAAGAGGGTTATTTCTTGTGGTGTCCCACAGGGGTCTATACTTGGCTCATTCCTGTTCCTGATATACGTTCTTCCGTGAAGTGTAAAATACTATTGTATGCTTTGCTTGTGTCTGGTAAATCTATACGGAGATCGAGTTTGCTTAGAGCAGAGAGGTGTTACTTTAACAGGAGATCCAACTGAAAAAAATAATTTATTCTAATCCTGCTTGATCGGATTAAGAGAGTGGAGATAATCATTCAATGACAGATCATAGTACTTCAGAAGTTAATTCTTTTGTCTAATACTTACAAGTGCTACTTCATGTCCCAGTCGACCTTTGTCGACGACTACTACGCTGACAATAGGATTATCGGGAACAATGGTTTGATGTGTAGCAAATTACCGACAGCCTATTGAGCACCAGTGTTTTAAGATTCAAAACGACTGTTTTTCGCGACTAAGCCTAAAGATCCTTAGTAAAAACACTGCTTATGCTATTTGCAAATGCAGAAAAGAGGTATGATGCTATATGTTACTGTTGATTTTCCATCAATCTGTGCATTATTGCGCAACTTACAGGTGGTGTATTCGTGTTCAAAATGTAACACTGAATGACAATGGAGTATTTTTAAAAGTGCGCCATAAAGGCACAAATTAATTTGCAACTTGAACGACTAGCAATGTAAAATAAATGGGCAAATTTTCCTGTGCCGCTCTTCAAGATTTAGCAGAAAACGTGAACCTTTGTGTTAAGTTTCTTAAGTACCTTTAAGCCTATTATATATGGAAGATTACTACAAAGAAGGAATTACAGTCGGCAACTAGCGCAGGTCAAAGAAAGGGTTAAAGATGCATCTCCTGTCAAAGTAGCACCTCCCTGCTTTGAATTTTGAATTGAAATCTATTAATGAGTGGGTTGTCTGAAAACAAACTTTCTTTACACTTAGGTAAAACTAGATCTGTTTGCTTCATAAGCTAATGTAACTTCATAATGTAACTTCATAATGCTAATGTAATCAATGTGCATTGTAATGGTATAGAAATTGAATCTATAGGAAGAGCGTAACCCATCTAGGTTTATCTTTTGATCAAAGTTTGTCTGGGGAATGTATTGGTAATAATGTTTTGTCTAAATGCTCAAGTAGGCTTAAATTTCTGTATAGAAACACTCGTAATTTTAATTTGAAGACCAAAAACCTCCTTGTCGCTGCTTTTATTGAATGCCAACTTGATTATGATTGCTCAGCTTGGTATAGTGGTTTGTTCTGTAAATTAAAAGGGTATTTGCAGATTTTGCAAAATATTAATATAATTAGGTAAATGCTATCAGCTACCCCTAGAACTCAGATTGGTTACAATCAATATAAACAAGGATTTTTGCTCCCTGTTGAATACAGAGTTGAACAGTTAGAACTTGGACACATGTTTCATATAGTAAATAATAATGTTCCTAACTATTTATCCCATATGGCAAGTAGAGTTAGCAGTCAGCATAGTCTTCATACCAGGTCTAGTCTGTCTCTTTGTCTTGTAAGTTGTCCCAAGAGTGAGTGGCTTTGGCAAGAGTTCTTTTGAGTATACTTCAATTACTTTATGGAATAGTCTGCCGTACTATATTCAACTGTGCAATAATAAAGTTAATTAGTTTTAAGAGACATTTAACATCATTTTTATGGGGTAAACTGGAATCAAATCATACGAGCAATTTTATCTATGCATAATTTTTATCCTTTTATGTATTTATATTTTTAGCCTGTTTTCTGTCATACCTTTTTTTTTGTATGTTATTTTTTTATTCTATTTTTATTTTGCTTTTTAATTTTTTTTATTACAAAGGACCACATTTGGAATAAGTGTTTATCACTTTAATGTGTTATCCTTGGTAAACATTTGCATTTGTATGTATTTTGACATTTATAAATCTTTATTGAATAAATTCAATCAATAATCACATTTTCACACATGACTTTCGAAATAACAAAGAAAAACAAAGTAATTTGAGTAGTACAAGAATGACATCGCAAATGACTGTACAATCTACCAGTTCACATTGAGTGAATAAGCTTCGACATATAAAATCTCAGCACATGTATGTCCTGTTAAGATTAGGATTGGACCACTTGATCTCATTTTTCTAGCTGTGTGACATACATTTTTGAAATTTTTGACTTTAGATACACTTTAATTTGAATTTGCCCATATGCAAAATAATGCTATCTTTTATGATATTCTTGGAGCTGATCATATATGGCTGGAAAATGTCCATAATTTAGTGAATTCTTAATTTTTTTGGTTTGGTGAAAGAGGGGGAAAGTTTTCATTAAAGATTTCCATAACTAAACCTGCATTCAGGCTCTTCATCGAGACACACTCAATTGCCCAACAAACCTATAAGCAGCTCAAAAGCCTTTTACCCGGTTATTCGTAAGCAGCTTTTAACTTTTCCTGTTGTGCTTCTTGGGAGATGCCACCGAATGATATTGATAGTATAAACAATAATGAGGTAAGATTTAAAGCTCGCAGGGCATCCAAAAATGTTGATACTTTGCGAAGAATTTGCTAAAATTCATATAGTTTGAGAAAAATTTGTCATAGAAAATTCTTACAATGGATCCATCACCTGGTTGAAAACACACTCCACCCAAGCCAGTACCGCAGTGGTTCTCAAACGCAGCTCTTTAAAGCCGCATGCGGCCCCTAAATACATTTTAGGTTTGGAGAAAAACCATATTCGACATGAACAAAACGTAACCAAGACGGAAATTAAATTATGTAATATAAAGTCACTACTTGGCTCATTTCCAAGTTTGCTCTTCTAAACGGGTGCTATAGGGCCACATACACTATGTCAAAATAACAGACTGTGAGGTATGCGTGATCAGCCATAACTAGATATACTCTTGTTGGCAATCATATGTTACGCACACTGTGACATGCATTTATGTTAATGGTACGTTCAGGCGTGGTTGAAGGGACATGTTTTTTGGGGGTGGGGTGTATGTTGCCACTGAATTTGATAAAAAGGTAAAGGATAAATTCTGATAATAAGGGGGTTACGGTATCGCAAAGGTGGGCACCAAAGAAGTACTGGTGCTAACAGATGACGACACTTTGCGGAGCCACAAGGCTTCTCAAGCCCTACACGGATCATAGCTTAAGAAGTCTGGCCTACGTACGTATGAACGTCCGCGCTAAGTGTGCGAGAATCCCCTCTCCTCCGTGTCAATTTAATAGCCTACTTCTCTTTCGATAAATAGATCGTGGAATTTGTAGAAAATCGCACGAGTGAACGTAACAAGACTATGGCCATGATGGTATTTCTTCAGTTCCCCAAGCGTAGATGAAGAATGAATGCTTTTTCGGACGGTGTGGAGACCATTCTGCCATGGGCTATCATAAGACACAGGGATGGCATAAGAGTACACCTAGTTTTATGCTAGAAAAGCTCACTGTTACTTTTGCGCTTACGATGTTCATAAGAGATACAATGTAAAGTGAGGGGATTACGCGACGCGCGAAGCGCTCCAAATTCGGGGTATACTTCATTGCCCAAACAAAAACCTGCATGTAGGCTCAGCCAGTGGTTTGCATGGATTTGCCGACATAGGTGTCGATTGCCCTTACTGGGTACCAGCTGCTATAAGCCTCGGCACATGCAATGTGTCGAAGAACACAATAAAAAGGCGCGCGAAGAGCACCGAAAAATTGGGGTTATATCGAAGGAAAATTCACATTTTTGTTTTCATTAAAGAAAGTAAGAAAAATTTGGGTTTTTGGAGAATCTGCATTGCTTGAGAGCAAACCCGATATTTTTTTTTCGAGGAGGTGGGGGTGACTACTACGAAAACATTTAATCAACGGGGAACTATGCTTCTCTAGTATATACAAATTTTATGCAATATATGCCCCGAATAAAATGGTCTAGTACAGGGGTCGGCAAACTAGGGGTCGCGACCCTTTTGAGGGTCTCGAAAATATTTCGGAGGGTCGCAAAAAGGCCTTCGGAGCGAAAAATAATTGCCAAATTTCTCATTAAAAATAAGAAATGGGGGCGATTCTAATCTAAGAACCAGTGATCTGCTTTATTAACACTGCATAACCAAGTCAAATCAAACTCCTCATACCGACCCGTCAATTTGAGGGCCACCAAGATTCCGAAGTAGAAATATGGGCCACCAAGCAAAAAAGTTTGGAGACCCCTGATCTAGTACACAGGTTTTCTTCAAATCCCACTTATACCCGACGTCATTGGGGCTGTCTAGACTTCGGGTCGGTGGCCCCCGTCGGGCGAATTTTGGCGCCACCAACTTAATAATAGTAGACATAGGTGTAGGAGACGGGGGGGGGGGTTGTAGCCCCCCTAAAAATATTTCTGTGAAAAAATTCGGGCAGTATATTAAAAAATTCTGGAACTGGAAGAAAAATTGCGATAATAAAGTTTTGTTAAGTCAGTAATTTAAACTAACGCTCTAAGCATGCCCGACCGCCTGCCCGAAAAAAATAAAAACAGTGATTCCTGCCCGAAAAAAAAAAACAATTATATAGTAGAGACTTTACACAGGTGGCGGTGCTCTATGCTTATCTTTCATCTGCCGTAGATGTTTTCCTGTTTCAGTGTTTTACGTTAGCATCACAGAACACCGTTTTCTTGGATACTTCGCAAAGTATCAAAATTTTCGCGCGCTCCGCGCGCTTTCAGTGTCATTGATTATGTATTATCAACAGTGTCTTGAACTTATTCACACTTTTCATCGCTCCCCGATTAGGTTGATTGCTCGTGTGCATAGGCTGATGGGTGTGATTATGGAGCAGCACAAAATTCAAGAATGCAAAGCAGGGGAATTCTTTTTCCCTTCCTCTTCTTTTGTCAAAGTTATGTTAATGAAATTTGAAAGCTTCTTTGGATGACATGGCATCAAGTTCACCTTGTAATTGGCAAACGCATTTTTTTGGGAACTGAAGATGTCTCGGTGCAGAGTCTGCATGCAACTTTTATCATGGAAATAAATGATTCCTAATGCAAATTTCCGTGCCCTTGTCACGATTCGCACTATATATCTTACCGCAATTATATTTTAGGGAAATAAAATTACACGAAAGTTTTCTGGCCAAGACACTGATCCGAAAATTAAAGGTATATCTCCATCCTCTGTCAGTAGGGGGTACAGTGAAGAGTCGTTTTAAACGTATAATGTATGTATTTTGATAGTTTTCTATCAAAAATCTTTCCCAAATTACCAAACTTTTTGTGCGCTTTGCGCACTTTTATCTTCAGTTCTGTTGTTATATTCTTTAACACCGTCTCAATCACATACAACATGCACATTTTTCAACGGTAGTGGGTTCTACGACAGTTGTAACGCAAAATTTTGGTCAGCTTTGCTCGCAAGTGCCACGGGGTTATACTCCATGCCTCAGTGACTTGGAGGAACGGAGCGCATGTCCCCCATTGAATCACCCCAAAGGCGTTTAAGCTTTATCCTTGTAGTAGTGGGGTGAGGTGTGTTTTAGACTGAAGCATGTTTCTATTCATCATGTTCTATCACAAATGGTTCTCAAACTATCAGAGTTTTCTTTAGACCTAACCTCAATATTGTCCTCATTATCACTACCTTGTGATAACAGCTCCCGGAGAAGCACAGCAGCAAAAGTTAAAAGGTGTGTACGAATCATCAGGTAGAAGAATCACCTTGTGATCTGTAGATAGGTTTCTTTGAGTAATTGAAACTGTTTCGATGCAGATGCAAGTTTTGTCACAGAAATGGTATCTATGACATGCAAAAACTCAGTGCGCTTTGAGCGCATTCGTCATCGTTTGCACTCCATTTCTTGACCATTATTAAAGTATAGTACAGTTCAAACGTTTTTTTTTCAAGGATACACCAAATCCATCTAGGCCACCTAAACTTAACAAATAATATCTCGAAGGGGAGGGGAGTTTGGGCAAACACGTTATCTGCCTCCTCACCCCACCCCCCTCCCCCCGGCAATACAGAAAGTTGTGCTCGTGTGCGAAAATTTCGGTCACATTTTTCGGGCAAGTCGTTACAGCCCCCTAAATCAAATTAGGCTCCTACGCCTATGATGGTAGACTCTGGCTGTAGAAAATCTCCATTCCAATCAATCCACCAAAATCTATGGGGCTAACTCCACTCTGAATAATTTTGAATAAAGTCGGATAGATTGTAACAAACTTAATGTGTTTTAAAACAAATTGAAATCAACCTTAAAAAAATTTTCACAACAATTGCACATCTTGATGGCTGCTATGAAGCCTGGCAAGTGTTATTTCCCGCGATTTGGGATGTATTCAATCTCAAATATTCTGGGTACACTCCGCACCAACCTATGGTGGCGCTCCGCTTAGACAGTAAACGGGAGTCCCCCCCCTAAAAATAACTCCAACCCCCCCCCCCCACTGCTACACCACTGCTGCATGGATGTTGATGTTGTAGTTGTTTCCTCTTTCTTTGAATATTTTTATTTTACTTAAATTAAAATCGGAAAAATTATAATGAGCAAATATAATGTTGTGGTGTGGGAAGGGGGATCAAGGTCGAGAAATCGCATCTGGTCTGCCCCCCCCCCCCAAATCAAACATCTTCCTACGCCGCAGAATTATATTAAAGCCCACTGGCAAATTGACATCATCTATACCCGAATGCCAAAGCGAATGCCAATATACACGACTGCATGAATGCGAATGCCAATTATATTAAAGCCCACTGGCAAAATGAAATCATCTCTACCCAAATGCCAAAGCGAATGCCAATCGGACTGCATGAATGCGAATGCCAATTAGCCTATATTAAAGCCCACTGGCAAAATGAAATCATCTCTACCCAAATGCCAAAGCGAATGCCAATCGGACTGCATAAATGCGAATGCCAATTACATTAAAGGCCACTGGCGAAATGACATCATGTCTACACGAATGCCAAAGCGAATGCCAATATGTACGACTGCATGAATGCCAATAAGCGAATTGCAACTAGTATACACGATACCAATACGCAAATATCAATTTAGCACTTGAAAATTAGCCTACATCATGTCCACCCGAATGCCATAACCATCTAACTCCGATGTTCTACTCTATAAACCAATAAAAATAACGAATGCTACACGAATGCCAATAAGGGAATGTCAGTATACACGAATAGGCCTACCAATGTCAAAACCTAGCATTGACAGGTGACATTGTATACGTGAGTGTCATTATACCTTCTAACCAGGGAGCTGTTCAGCTACCTGTTCTAACTGCCCGATCTGGATCATACTGTGTTTACAATAACGATAAGCGAATGCCAATTTAAAGAATGTCAGTAGTATGCGAATGCCAATGAGCGAATGTGAAGGCCCATTGGCGAAAGACATGTCTACCACCTTCCAGTAACCCTAAGCGTGCACATCGCAAATAAGCGAATGCCAATTAGAGAATGCCATATACGAATGCCAATGAGCAAATCTCAAAGCTCATTGACAAATGGTGTATCTGATGTCTACCCGAATGCCATTGCCGATGCGATCATGTTCAATGCAATGAGAGAATGCCAATGTTAGGAATGCCAATATACACGAGTGCCAACGAATACCAGTACATGTTAATGTTGATATGCCTGCTCTATACGTCCGATCTTGAATGCCATCATTGCTCAAGTCCCGCTGTCGAACGTCAGTTTGACCTTACATTGAGGTAATTCAGAAACCTGATATGTTTGCTTCCTTGGTGTTGATCTGCTCTGCTGTGTAAATGCTCGAATGCCCAGTCGCAGAATGTCAAATATCATACTCGCGGTTTCCATCCTGCGAATGCCGTTTTCAAGTTCGCAAGTTTACATTTGTTTGTTGAATTAATTCTATTCAAGACATACAATGAAGCTAATTCTAAAGAAAGATGCATTTTCAGCTGTTTTCTGCTGAAATAATTTATGTAGCCTATATCTATATTCGAATGTCGACGAAAGGAACGCACCTAAATAGCGCGTCTTAATATTTTTGCTAACGTATCAGAAGTCAGATACGGCAAGAGGCAGTGAACGTCTGAGCGTCGGCCTAAAAATAATATCTCTATGCCATGATCACCGTGATGTCTTTTCTAACCTTCCGTATATAACTGTGCGCAACACAAAGTCAATTGGCATTCGCATTTTTCTATGATAGTATATAGGCATTCGTTGGCATTCGTTTTAGCATGTCCCTATTATACTACTATCAAGTAAGCCCTGCTAAGCTCTTAAAAAGCAACGTGTTTTCTGTTGAAAACCTCAAACTCACCAGAATCGATGACTGTAGCAGTCAGCGTAATAGCTGCCTGATTCCAACAACTACTGATTCTACTGACGGAAGAAGATCTCGGTCTCAAGAAAACGCCAACAGACAAGAAAGAACTGGGGACAGTGTCTATCGAATTCATAAAGTGTGGGACTTTCCCCAATGTATGTACGTGAGCGTCAAAGGGTAATATCTGGGATCTATCATTTTTTTATTAGGGGTTTCTCTATGCCTTTTCTGAAATGGAGAATGATTCATGGTGAGTTTATTCGATAGATGCATTCAATTTTAATAAAATAACGAATTTAATATTTATATAGGAAAATAAAGGATTAGGAGAGTCAGTTCTTGCATTATTAAGAGATGTGAAAACATTCATTTACTTCCCATCAGCAGTGCAAACAGACTATTACAGGTGACCGTAGCTTTTGCCTGCTCGGCGGGCGGTGTAACTGCTACACCTGCATTGGCTGCACTCGTAGTATGTACGTCAAAAGAGGGAGTAGTACATATTCCACACCTGCTATGAAGTCCATAGCTTTACGGTCAGGCAGTCATAGTAAAACTAAAACGGTACATCTAAACTTGAGTTTTGCAAATTCACCTGTTCTCGCGGGCTTTACTTAGCCACCATTGCCCGGAAGATGGAAGCAATAAGAAGGGTATCGCAGTATAGAGGGCTTTCAGCCATCAGATTGGTCGGAGCAAAACAACTGGAGAAGGTGGTAGGCTATAGGCTCTAGCTTCTCAGTGAATGTCAGCCCCCCCTCCCCCCAGTTCTCTCAGCCTAACGTTAGGCCTACAGCATACATGTGTACAATAGCGTGTTAGCCTAAGATGCTTAATATATGTCTAACATGATAAGGTAGGCCTAGGCCTAGGGGTTTCACCTCGGGTATAAGGCGAGTGGCTCACCTCCATATTGGAAAGTTCTTTTTTCGCCGCCGAAGATTTACGCCAAAGGGAAGGCAAGATAAAACTTACGCCAATATCTGCTGTAGGCTAGGTGCGCCAAATAGAAATCAGGCTAACAAAATACGCCTGAAATTTGGCGTGACCGCTTGAGTGCCAAGCCGAAGATCTTCGGCTTAACCTACATGTTTTCCAGACTGGGCTCACCTCTGAACCTGCTCTAAAAGAAACTTGTCCATTTCATAGAAGGGACTCCACTGACATCACTGAAATAGCCTTGCAAATGTTATTAGGCCTACCATATCCAGTGTTGTAACAAGTCATGACTCAAGTCGCTAATTTTCAGAAGGGAAATGACTCGAGCAATTGTATCATAATTTTCCTGATAGAAATACTACAGTGACTCGAGCCACTGACTCTACCCCAGTCACATTGAAAGTAGTAAATGACTTGACTGCAAAATTGAGTGACTCGTTACAACACTGACGATATTAGTGAACACACTTTTGTATGTTTCATACCACCCTGGAGTTGAGAAGGATTAGGGAGGACATGCTTGAGGTGTACAAATTTCTCTTTGAAAGGAATCCTTTGTCATCTTGCAATTATTTAAAGGTTCAAAGTAATTCTTGGGTTTGAGGCCATTGTAAGAAGCTAGTTAAGTGCTTTGCATTACATTAGGAAGTTTAGCTTCTCTCATAGAGTTGTTAACGAGTGGAATAGTCTACCTGAGTGCCACATCTGTGCACTGCTTTAAGGTTAACATTGACAAGTTCTTCCATAACTGTGGTAGAATCTAATTGGGCAGGGCTCGTTTGGTGTTGGTTGGTTGTTTGTTTTCAGTTAAGGTTGTATGGACTTCAGGGTATCTTATGGGGCCTTATCCCTCCTTTGCCCTTTAACCTGTTATGTTATGTTATGTTTGATAGACGTGGACTTTGTACTGAATGTGGAAGAGACTCGATGTACAATTTCGTAAGTTCCCAAAAATACAATCCAAAAATGTGTTTCACGCTATTGGTACACATACTGTAGGCTAGGCTAGGCTAGTACTGTAACATTAGGGTCCCTGTTGAATGCAGGAGGCCTCATTTTTTTTCACAAGGTTATTGGCAAATTTGATTTTCAAAATTTTTCAGATTTGTTTCAAAATCATGGTTAGGGTTAAATGTAGGTAGGGGCTTTATAGACAGGAGTTTTTGGGCCTGTTCTTCCATAATCTGATGTCAGAATTACAATAAAAGGGTCGAAAAGATGTCATTTTGGAATTAGGGGTGTGGGCCTATTTCCAAGAAGCTGATTAGGCCCTAGTCCATTGGCATGATTTGCCCATAACCTTATGGGAAAAAAATTGCGCCTGGAGGAGACTGTCGAGTGTGCGTCTAGTGTGACATTTTTTTCACAATTACAATCTTGGAATGATAGATTTCTTAAGTGCATTTAACCGTCACCCCCATTTAGTGGCCCCATACCACAGCATAAACCTAACCATAGTTTTTAAGCTAACTACATGAATACTGAGTGGTTGACATCCCAGTCTATAAATCTAATCACAGGCCTAGTAATAGTATACTGTACTAGGCCTAGGGTAGAGTGACCAGTATTCGACCTCCTAAGGAACTTTTTGCTATTATTCCTCCCAGGTAAAATGGAATAATAATATGATTCAAAACGTTTTTGTTAGACACTATTATGGGTAACATGTCACCATCAAAAATTATTCCTCTTCAGAGAAAGGTCACCTTGAAAACTTGGATTTGCCTGCCCAGTATTCAACCCCCTGTTTCCAGTATCCAATTTTGGAGACCAGTATGTGACCCCCTGCTCATTATACCCCCCAAAAATTATTTAGTTAAAGTACAATTCAAATAAACTGAACATACCAAGGAAATATGAAGTATCTTCATAACTGATGTTCAGTTAAATCGTTGAACAAATTTTTTAAATGCCTTTTAGAAGAAAATTTAACCTTGGTGTTTTTTCTAAATGTTACAGTAGGTCAGTAGGGTCAAATAACACACATTTCAGTGCAAAATTATTGATTTTAGGATATTTCCTAAAAGACTCAGAATATTTTTGCAGAATCATGTAAAATGACTTGGCAATAATGTCTTCTTAGAGAAATGGCCAAAACACTCTGTTTGACTTTATTCATTACATCTTTGATTCCACAGATGTACCAGGAGGTTGAATACTGGGCAGCAGATCAAGATTCAGTGACCAGTATTCGACCCCCTTCAATTTCCCTTCAGATTTTCCCTAATATCACTTTTGACCTGATATTTGTTTATAAATTGCTGCTGTAATTGTTACAAGACGACCCGTCAGGAACACCGGATTGAATCCATCGACGAGCGAATGGAAAGTTCCAGAGAATTCAACTTCAACGCAGCCTTTCTAGAACTGTCTAGAAGTGAGAACTGTTTACGTTATGTCCCAATTACAACTACTGTGTGTTCTAGAAGTTTCTATTAAGGAACGTTCTCGTAATTACTGGACTGTGTACACTAGAAGTTTCTGTTGAATTCTGGAGAGTTCTCGAATAAAAGCCTAGCATATAAAAGGCAGTTCAACAACTGCTAACGAGGAGAGATATACCCTAATGCTTCATCGAGAGACACCATCGAGTCCAGACGTTATTCTGCTGTCCGAATCACATGAGGCCAGCCACTGACACTTCACACTTGTGACAAATTGACTTACGCCGTTTCTACACTGTGTATTGAGGTTGTTATCATCCATCGCCTACAGGTCTAGCCTTGTCATTATTCGCTCGTGGAACCAGTTCCTACGCTATAGCACGCTGCAGGTCTACCACTGTGCCATCGTCAACGTGCATGCACTACCAGCCCTTGGACCAGACCAGGCAAATATTAAGTAAAGGATTGTGAGTAAGTCTAATTAATTATTGTAAATTTAAGTAAGATAAGGAGATTGTAAATAATCATTAAGTTGTTGAATTTTAATCTCGTTCTTCTGTGATCTTTCGCTGTTATTGGTTTGACTCGCGACCACAAGCCGTAACAGAATTGGTGGCCTAACATCCGGGAACGAAAAGTACTAGAAAATTCGAGAAATTCTGTTGTAAATTGTAAACAACTTCAAAATGCCATTCAACTTAGATAAATTCGTGACTAGTCCCTCAGTCGAGGAACTAGATTCATTAAAGAAGTCTGAGATTGTAAAGGTCGCAAAACATTATGGCATTGAATTTCAGCCTTTAATGCGGAAAGACGAGATTAAAAGATATGTTCTAGAATATCTTGTGGATGAAGGTGTCCTGCCTAGTACAGTATTGGAAACAGCTATCACTGTGCCAACTGACAACACATTTGAATTGAAAAGGCTTGAATTAGAAATGAATAAGGAGATTAGATTAAAAGAAATGGAAAGAGAAATGCAAAAGGAAAAAGAGGAAAGAGAAATGCAAAAGGAAAAAGAGGAAAGAGAAATGCAAAAGGAAAAAGAGGAAAGAGAAATGCAAAAGGAAAAAGAGGAAAGAGAAATGCAAATGCAAAGGGAAAAAGAGGAAAGAGAAGAAAGAGAAAGAAGGGAGGAAAAGGCAAGAGAACATGAATTTAGGTTGAAGCAACTAGAGTTAGGGGTCATAAAAGGCTCAGACCCTAAAATAGGCTTGGATACTGGGGGATTCGATGTTTCTAAGCACGTAAAATTTGTTCCCAAATTTCAGGAGGATAATGTAGAGAAATTCTTTAATCATTTCGAAAAGCTGGGTGAGCAACTAAAGTGGCCAAGAGATAAATGGTCCATACTCATCCAGAGTAATTTCACAGGCAAGGCTCAAGAAGTGTATTCCGCTCTGTCAATAGAGGACAGCATGGATTATGATAAGGTTAAAAAGGCCATATTACAAGCCTATGAATTGGTGCCTGAAGCTTATCGCCAAAAATTTAGAAAGTATCGTAAGGCAGATACACAAACATACGTAGAGTTTGCTTATCAAAAAGAAAGGCATTTCGACAGATGGTGTGCTTCCAAAAAGGTCTCCACATTTGACACTTTAAGACAACTGATGCTGGTCGAGGAATTCAAACGGTGTGTGAATGATGACATTAAGACTCACCTTGAGGAAAATAAGGCTGACAACTTGAAAGAAGTTGCAAATTTGGCTGATCAGTATGCACTTACCCATAAGTTTGGTAAAGTGGGTCAGACTCAAAACAAGGGTCAGTTTAGTAGGCCAAATAAGAAATATGGCAATAATAGTGGCACAACAGGTAACAGTGGATCTCAGTCTGGATCTATCTCTCCAACAAATTCTGGTAAAAAACAACCAGATTCAAGTCGTCAAAAGAACGACCAGGTCAGCTCAAACAAAGCTGCCTTTAAAGACATAAGTTGTGGTTTCTGTCACAAAAAGGGCCACACAATGGCAAATTGCTTCACATTGGCAAAATTAAAGGAGACTGAAACAGCCTCCAATGCCTTAGCCAATGTAGAGAACTCTTCTGAGGTAGTCGTGACTTTACGGCCTAATTCTAACGACAAAATTAAGGAAGAATACCTTCCATTCGTGTCTGAGGGGTTTATTTCCCTAGATGGGAATTCAGCTCATCCACCCGTCAAAATTAAGATTTTGCGTGACACAGGCGCAACTCAGTCGTTGCTTCTTGATGGAGTTTTGCCATTATCGGACTCTACTTCCACAGGGGCAAATGTACTAATTCAGGGGGTTGAGTGTGGATTTATTTCTGTCCCTCTCCACAAAATTAATTTGAAGTCAGATTTAGTTTCTGGGTCGGTCATAGTAGGGGTCAGACCTACTCTACCTGTAAAAGGGGGTATCCTCTGTTGCTAGGCAATGACCTAGCTGGTGGAAAGGTAGTAGCCAATGCAATTTTGACAGATAAACCATGTGATTATAACAACACAGAGCAATTAGAAAAGGAATTTCCAAATTTATTCCCTGCCTGTGCTGTCACTAGAGCTATGTCACAAAAGCTCGCCGTGGATGATAATCTTAAACATCCACCCTCTAAAAGTGAGGATACAGTTCCCAAAAGTGGAACAAGTAGGGAATCATGTAAGGATGATAATCTTGAACATCCACTCTCTAAAAATGAGGGTATGATTTCTGAAAATAAGGATGATAAACTTAATCATCCACCCTCTAAAATTGAGGAATTAGTTCCTAAAAATGGAACAACACTCCCAAAAGAGGAGTCAGAGTCTGAAAAAGATTCTAGTGAAAATATTCATGAAAGTGAAGATTCTTGGTATGATCTCAGCCAATCTTTTATGACTAATCTTAATGATAGTTCAGGATTGTGAGTCTCCTGGCCCCACACATAGTGAGGGGGTAAAACAGGAAAAATCAAAAATGTCTGACACACTCCACAGAGACCAGTTGTCAGTCCAACAACAACATGATGAAGAGCTTCAGCCATTAATAGCTGGTGCACTCACTGAGGATGAATCTAAAGACGTCCCAGTCTGCTTTTATGTTAAAAAACAATATTTTGACGCGTAAATGGCGACCACCTGATGCACCATTAGATGAAGAGTGGAGAGTTTACCATCAAATTGTGGTACCTAGGACTTATAGAAGGGAAATACTGAGTATTGCTCATGAAATGCCATTTGCAGGGCACCTAAGAGTCAATAAGACTTACCACAGAATTCTAAATCACTTTTATTGGCCAAAACTTAAAAGTGATGTGGCCAAATTTTGTAAGACCTGTCACTCATGTCAAATGGTTGGGAAGCCGAATCAGAATATTCCGGCTGCACCCTTAAAGCCAATTCCTGCTTTTGAAGAGCCGTTTAGTAGAGTCATCATTGATTGTGTAGGTCCCCTACCTAAGAGTAGGGCAGGGCATCAGTATATATTAACCATCATGTGTGCTTCTACAAGGTTTCCAGAGGCAATACCTCTGAGGAATATTAAGGCTCGGACAGTCTTACAAGCTTTACTTAAATTTTTTCACATTGTTTGGGTTGCCGAAAGAGATCCAGTCAGATCAAGGGTCTAATTTCATGTCAACTGTATTCCAGCAGATGTTATATGAGTTAGGCATAGACCAAATTAAGTCTTCGGCTTATCATCCTGAAAGCCAAGGGGCTTTAGAAAGGTTTCACCAAACATTGAAGAATATGTTAAAGACATATTGTCATGGTAATGAGAGAGATTGGGATGAAGGCATTCCATTTGTAATGTTTGCTGCCAGGGAATCTATACAAGAGTCACTTGGGTTCAGTCCATTTGAACTTGTCTTTGGACACACAGTTCGTGGACCATTGAAATTGTTAAAGGAGAAGTGGTTATCAGATCCAGGTGAAGACATACATCTACTTGATTATGTATCCCGCTTTAAAGATCGTCTTCATGGAGTATGTGAACTTGCTCAGGAAAATCTGAGACACTCTCAGAAGAAAATGAAAGCGTGGTATGACAAGACCACTGTGAGAAGAGAGTTTAAACCTGGTGATAAGGTGCTAGTGTTTTTACCTGTTTCTGGTCAGCCACTTTAAGCTCGCTTTCAAGGACCTTATGTCATTGAGAGAAAAGTTAGTGACACAGATTACGTCATTTTGACACCTGACAAGCGTAAATCTAAAAGAGTATGTCATATTAATATGATGAAGAGATATTATGAAAGAGAAGATTGTGACATTTCTAAGGATGAAAGTATACATGCTGTAAATAGTAACACTAATGATACAGGTGATCAAGTGTGTGTTATCAATGCTGATCATGAACTCAGTAATGATGAGATCAAGGCTAATAATGTTCCTGACATGTGTATTAAGTTACAAAATTCTGATGTGTTGAAAAATCTTGACCAGAAATTAAGTCATCTGGATCACAAAGAAAACTCAGAAATGAAATCATTAATCTATGAATATGCATGCTTGTTCTCAGATGATCCTACTAGGACAAATTTGATTGAACATGATGTTGATGTGGGAGATGCCACACCAATCAAGCAGCATCCTTACCGAGTTAACCCTAGAAAACGACAACATCTCAGGGATGAGGTTCGGTACATGTTGGACCATGACATTATAGAACCTAGTAACAGTGAATGGTCTTCCCCTTGTATATTGGTCCCCAAGCCAGACGGTGGGTACAGATTTTGTACTGATTACCGAAAGGTGAATGCGGTCACAAAAACGGATTCCTATCCGATACCCCGTATCGATGATTGTATTGATAGGATCGGGAAAGCTACGTATGTGTCAAAGTTTGACTTACTAAAGGGGTACTGGGAGATACCACTCACTGAGAGGGCTCGGAAAATCTCGGCATTCGTGACGCCAGATGGGTTATTTCAGTATAAGGTTATGCCGTTTGGTATGAAAAATTCACAAATGACCTTTAAACGCTTAGTAAATAACCTTACGTCAGATTTAGAAAATTGTGAAGTATATGTTAATGACCTTATTGTGTACAGCAACTCATGGGATGAACATGTACAACATGTTAAGGCATTATTTGACAAGCTTGCCAAAGCTAATTTGACTGTCAATTTGGTCAAAAGTGAGATTGCTTGTGCCCATGTGGTGTACTTAGGGCATGTGGTTGGTCAGGGTAAAGTTAGACCAATTAAGGCCAAAGTTGAGGGCATTGACAAATTCCCTGCCCCAACTGATAAAAGGCAGCTCACGCGCTTCCTAGGCATGGCTGGTTACTACAGACGTTTTTGTCCGAATTTCTCTGACATTGCTGCACCATTGACAAAATTGTTAAAGAAAAATGAAAAGTTTGATTGGACAGATGATTGCCAAGCAGCATTTGAATTATTGAAAAAGGCACTAATGAGTTCACCAGTGTTGATTGCTCTAGAGATTTTGAAAAAAAATTTAAGTTGGCAGTAGATGCCAGTGACAATGGCATAGGAGCAGTTTTGCTTCAAGCTGATGAGCATGGTGTTGATCACCCTGTTTGTTATTATTCTAAGAAATTTGACAAACACCAGAAAAATTATTCAACAATTGAAAAAGAGACATTAGCTTTGATACTGGGTCTTCAACACTTTGATGTTTATTTGGGAACTACTAGTTTCCCTATCACTGTATACTCTGATCATAACCCTTTAACATTTTTATCTAAGATGAAGAATAAGAATCAAAGATTGATGAGGTGGAGTTTATTTCTGCAATCGTATAATGTAGATATTAAGCACATTAAAGGGAAACACAATGTTGTACCAGACTCTTTGTCAAGAATTTGATCTGATGCAGTATGTTGAAAATCTCACTGTGAGTTTTGAAATTTGGGTTAACTATGGCACAATGTGTATTGATGATGTTAATGTATTCATGTACGTATCATCACCTAGCAAGACAAGTTGTACAGTATGTTATGATTATACCTTCCATTGAATATTGGACTACATAATATACATACTGTAGTTATTACTGTAAAGTTATACATTGTAAATATTGTAACTTAAGTTTTGTCCGAGACGTCCAAAACTTTTTCAAGGGGGGGAGTGTTACAAGACGACCCGTCAGGAACACCGGATTGAATCCATCGACGAGCGAATGGAAAGTTCCAGAGAATTCAACTTCAACGCAGCCTTTCTAGAACTGTCTAGAAGTGAGAACTGTTTACGTTATGTCCCAATTACAACTACTGTGTGTTCTAGAAGTTTCTATTAAGGAACGTTTTCGTAATTACTGGACTGTGTACACTAGAAGTTTCTGTTGAATTCTGGAGAGTTCTCGAATAAAAGCCTAGCATATAAAAGGCAGTTCAACAACTGCTAACGAGGAGAGATATACCCTAATGCTTCATCGAGAGACACCATCGAGTCCAGACGTTATTCTGCTGTCCGAATCACATGAGGCCAGCCACTGACACTTCACACTTGTGACAAATTGCCTTACGCCGTTTCTACACTGTGTATTGAGGTTGTTATCATCCATCGCCTACAGGTCTAGCCTTGTCATTATTCGCTCGTGGAACCAGTTCCTACGCTATAGCACGCTGCAGGTCTACCACTGTGCCATCGTCAACGTGCATGCACTACCAGCCCTTGGACCAGACCAGGCAAATATTAAGTAAAGGATTGTGAGTAAGTCTAATTAATTATTGTAAATTTAAGTAAGATAAGGAGATTGTAAATAATCATTAAGTTGTTGAATTTTAATCTCGTTCTTCTGTGATCTTTCGCTGTTATTGGTTTGACTCGCGACCACAAGCCGTAACAGAATGAAATGTTAGCTTTGACAATTCATTATTTTTGAAACCAGTCCCTTTTCAAATGGATTCCAGAAAACTACACTCCTGGTGATTTTTACCATGTGCCTTACATGACCTTTTAAGAAAGGCTGTTTTCAAAGATATTCGCCAAATTCTCATAAACAAATATCTCCAAAAGGTATTTATCTCTCAAATCTGTCACATGAAGTGGATGACAATTAAGCAGAGAAGTTGTTCTTGCCTTTGATATATCTTTTATTGTGGGATGGAGCCTCAATTCTGTGAATAATGTGGAATTTCTAGCAAAGGGGTTGGATACTGGTAGGGGGTCAAATACTGGTCACTCTACCCTGGGCCTACATGAATGATGAATACCGAGTGGTCACCATCCTAGTGTACTTCAACCTTATTCCTACTCCTAGCAATAATCCAAGTACCAGTTCTTGTTTATGCTGTACTGTGCAGTGTGTACTGCATGTTCCAAATTATCTAGCCAAAATGGGTCTCCATGGGTGCAATAGAAATTTATACAGGGTCTGCCCAAGATCTGTTTATAACCCTGCATTAGATTTTTGGTAGGGAATGGACCTAACCTTAGTCTGTGGTCTGCTGACCTAAGTTAGGGGCTAGTATTGATGGCCAAACCTAATAAGGCCACCCTAAGAAGGTTTTCATTTTTCTAAAAACAAGCAAAATGAACAGGAATCTATTTTATACCTGCAAACCTTTCGGCAGACTTGATCTAATTACTTGCAAGCTATTAATGGTACAACTGCAGAATATAACATCTACCCAAGATATACAGGGCTTGAAAATAGGCCAGTGCTTTTGCACGAGAGATCGCTGTGACTGCGCCAGAAAAACAAAAAATTGGGTGTTTGTCTGGTGCTAAAAAAAAAGGGGGGGAAAAAACCCCCCA
>JAIZAY010001035.1:0-22909 GCA_029531755.1 Holothuria leucospilota | reverse complement strand
GAAATTTTTAAATTTTTTATTACGGGTTTTTAATTTTTTTAAATTTAAACCCAAATAAAAAATTTGGGTTAAAAAATTTTTTAAAAAGTTTTAAATTTTTTAAATTAAAATTTTTCCAAAAATTTTGGGAAAGCAAAAAATTAAAAAAATTTTTTATTTTAACCCTTTAAAGGCATTAAAACTTTTGGGGAACTTCTCCAGAAGTAAATTTTTCAAAAAGGGAAAAATTTTAAAAAAAAAAATTTTTTTTCCTCAGGTTTTTAAAAATAAAATTAAAATTTTCCCCCAAAAAGAATGGGAAAAAATTCAAAAACCCCCGGGGGGGTATTAAAAAAAAGTTTCCGACCAAAAATTTTTGGGGGAAAAACGTTTGTGCGAAAAAGTAAGTTTTTTTTTATAAGGGATTTTCTCCCTTTACCCAAAAAAAAATTTTTAAAAAAATTATTTCAAGTTAAGGGCCCGGGTTTCCATGGGGAAGGGGGAGGGGAAAGGGGAATTTGGGAAAGAATTTAAAGGCCTAAAACTTGGGGAAAAGGTCACAAAAACATGAGTTTCGAAAAAAATTTTTCCTACTAAATTTATTTTAAACCCTTTTCCAAAAACAAAAAAAACCCCGAAAAATGAACCTTTATTCCCAAAAAAAAATTCCTTCCTATAAACCAAAAAAAAAAAAATTTTAAAAAACCAAAAACCCCCAAAGAAATAAAAAAAAAAGAAAAAAACCATTAAGGGGGGTCATTTTTTTAATCAAACTTGTGGCTAGGGGATAAAACAAGGGGGGGGGTTTTTTTTTTTTTCCCGAAAAAGGGAAAGGCCCAAAAAACAAAAAATTTAAAAATTTTTTTTTTAAAACTTTTGCGGTCATTTGTAGGGTTTTTTTTTTGGGGGAAAAATTTAAAAAAGGCCAAAAAAAATTTTTCCATTTTAAACCTTTTCAAAAAAATTTGTGGTTTAAGACTACACAAAAATTAAGAATTCACAAGTTTCAAAATACCCTTACCAAAAGTTTAAATTTAAAAAAAGAAAAATTTGTTACACTATGTGGGATTAAAACCAAATTTAATAATAAATAAGTGCATTATCCCCCCCCCCCCAAAAAATAAAAAGGGTTCAAAAATTAGGAAATTTTTAAGTGGGAAAATTGAAGTTACACCGTCCCCCTATATTTAAACGATTCCCATAGTTCAATCCAAGTGGTATGGGAAAACTTTGTTGGACCTTAAAAAAATTCCCCACAAGGAAATTTGGCGGGAGTCGTTGTGCGGGAAAAATGTATTTTGAAAGGAAGATCTTATACCTTTGTTATTAACTTATATATTTAAACAAATTTTGGGGTTTGGGGTAAGAAAGGCCCAATGTATATTGCGCTAAATTAAAATTTTTGGGGGCTACAATTAAGAAAATTTTTTCCCAAATGGGAAAATAAAAGCTAATCGTAAATTTTTTCCGAAAGTGAAGAAAATCTTTATCAAATGGCATTTTCAAAATTTTTGGGGGAAAAATTGGAAAGGGAACCCTTTTCTCCGTCAAGGGGGGTAAATGGAAATTGGGGTTTTTTCCGACTATGCAGAATACATGTAGGTTAATGTTGGGCCTAACGTTAGTAGGCTTATCCGAGATATGAAACTGAAAAAGGAAACTAAGCCCCCCAGTCGGAAAGTTGTATCTGCTCACCGAATTGTTAAGCCAGTCACTTTTTTCCCCAATTTTTTAGCCAGGGCAAATTGTTGCGGTTTTTAAGTAGGGATGCATAAGAAAAGAAAAACGCCATCAAATGGTGTGTAAGGTTTAAACTGCCGCCAAGATCTTGGGCGAAAAAACATTTTTTTCCAGATGGGGTCAGCCGCTTCAACTGACTAGGGCCTAGGCCTATACATAATACATGCCCATATGGTATCTGTTTTCATACAGCAGGGGGTTTCTCCCAAAGTCGACCCCACAAAACCCCGTGGACACCCGGCGGGGCCCCAATTTGGATAAAGCAACCCCCAATTTGGATAAACATTTGTTTACACGGGACAGTAAGACAGCTTTTTTCGAGGTTTGATCAATACTAATTGCCTCCCCCCTTTGTCACTGTCTTAGTATCCCCTTTTAAATCTGTTAGGTATTCAAGTTTTTACCCTTCAGAAAAATTGCAGTTGAAAAGATCATTTTTTAAAAAAAAAATGGATGGTTTTTATAATTTTTTCTTTATTTTTGTCCTCCTCAAATTAAAGGCGGACCAGCATAAACCCGACTTCCCGATACTGGAACATCACCAGCTTTCTAAGGTATCATACTAGCTGGAAGGGAAAGGAAAAGCGATACCCCCCTACACCAAAACACCAAAGTCTCGGAAATTGAAGGAAGTACCCCATTGTTTTATTTTTCAGAAAAACCCCTTTTTTTACAAAGAGACCCCTGTTTTTGTGATGAATTTTTTTAACCAGGGTTTTTTTAAAAGGATAAACAGCTTAATGGTGCCGAAAGTTTTTTGATATCCAGTGAAGGAAAGGGTTTAAAGTATGTTTTGTAGGTTTATTCTCAGACAGTTAAACCCTTCACTCTCCCTGGTCACCTTAAAAATGACATAAACAAAGGCCATTGGGGGTTTGACCCTTTGAGTGTTTTATTTTTACAAGGTTTATATATTTTTATTTTTTACCCACAATATGCACCCGAGCAAGCGGTGATGATATTGAGAGGTAACTCAGAGGGCCGTTGGAAATTTTTCACGTTTACCATGCCTCCATGAAAATTTATTTTGGGTTAGTTTTTAGCACATGGTTTCAGGAGCTGAGGAGTGAAAAAGGCAGTGGTTGTCTAGTGGGGGCCAAAAAGGGACTTTTAGGAATTTACAACAAGTATAATTGGGAAATTTTTATGATATAGATTTTACTTATAGAAAAATTAACAGCCTAGCCCCCCCTTTTTAATTCCCAGGAGTCACTTGTAAGTTGTGGGAGTAGGCAGACGGGCCTTGAGCTAGTGTTTAATAGCCGTGGCACTTTAATACTATTTCACCCCTTACCAAGTAAGGCCTAAATTATATGCTCCGCAAGAGCGGACCCAAATTAGCCCTGCTGGCAGTATTATTATGAGAACGACCCCTTGCATTTCTCTCAGCTAGGGGTGAGAATTGGTAGTGTTTGTCCATAAGGACCCCCCTTAGTTTGGGAGACCCGGTAGCGGGGATGGCCCATTGCCTTCAAACCATGCACCCGGATTCCAAAAACCCGGGGAAGTTTTCATTTTTTTATCAAAAAATTTTTAAATTTTGCATTTTTTTGTTTAATTTTAGTTTTCCAGTTGACCCATTTTTCCCCTTTGCTTTGCCTGGTGCCAGAATTTTTTCCCTCCAAAACTTTTGTGACCTTTCCTTTCCCCTTATTCAAGCTGGTTCTCAAAAATTTAAAACGCAAGGAAGTGAGCATTTTGCTTGGGGGAAGTTAAGTGAATTACAGTATAAGATTTTTGTGCCATTTTATGTTTTCCCGACAAGTTTTCACAATATATGATTGGTAATCTTAAAAATTAAATGAGGAAAAAATTTTTACAAATTTAAAAATTCAATTCTCCAACATCATCAAGGAGGAAAAAAAAATAGGAAAGTTTTAAAATGTTTAGAGGTTGGGTGAAATATCATCCCGTTGGTAAGGCAGTCAACCACACATTCATGGAGTCTCAGAATATCTCATTAGCAGCTTCATTCTGACACGAGGAACTATAGTGTGAAAAGTCTACTGAGTACACATGGAGGTTCATCTGATGGTAGTGATATAACTATGGTATTATGTGGCAGCCAACTTAAGAGTATGTTAAGACGAGTTTGTGCTAACAAACTAGCTTCTAAAAGCATTGTTTCCGATGCATCTGTAATTATTCAATGAAATTTTTATTAATTCCAAACTATCAGGTAACACTGGAGAAGAGGGTCAGCAGTGAATCCAGGAAGCCGAGAATTTCTTTTCATATGTCCCATGAAAAAGTTTGTCAATAAGACAGGTATGTGTACAAAGTGACACCTCTGTACGATTCAAACAAGAAAAGAAAGTTGAAAAGATATGTCCCCCCGCCAATTTTTTGGAATGCATGACTTCAGTTCTTTGAGTATGCCATACAATTTTTGATTTATTTAAAGTATGAAGATCCTAGAAAGTACCTGGACTTCTTATGCAATAAAGTCAAAAGAAGGATCATAAAACAAATTAAAAATTTCTCAAGATAATATGAGTATTTTGATCTTTAATCAGTCCGGGTTCGACAAGCAACAAGAATAGAGAAAAAATTCAGTAGAAAAGCAAACTTAGAATAAGTGTCCCAACTTTGGGCTTTGCCATATTGAGTATAGATTCTTAATAGCAATCCAGGTGTGCAAATGCCACTTCATGTTGTACTTTAAAACGGTCAATGCAGGGACCAAATAAGAAATGATTTTTAATGGGTATGTTGCTTACTCATTTGTGCATTCTAGAACAATAAGGTATTGTAGTCCAAATTTGCAAAGCACTGTGGGAAGGGTGAACTTTACTGTACTACCTGAACTACAGAGGATTGTTTGACAAAGGTTTGTAGGCTTTGTATTGAACACACAACATCTTCCTCAATTATAGGTTTTACTTCCAATCAGTGGAGGGAGAGGTAAGTTCTGTCTCCAAGATATTAAACTCTTTGAGCCGGGCTGAAAGGTTTATCTATATAGGATAGAGTGTTATTGTAGCAAAGAAAGGAAAAACTCACTGCAGTATTGGATCTAAGTGGAAAAATCATAGAATTGGCCAGCAAAATTTCAGCATGCTCTCGTAAGTCTTAATACCAACAACTTAACATGTTTGGCGGATGCGATCTCTACTAGTACAAGAGGTAAGTATTCCAGAGCTTAAAAATAAATTACCGTAAAAAACATGATATAATAGTAAATTAAAAAGATTCAGAAGTGCAGAAGAATGGAAATCTTCTTTGTACAAATCAATATTGGCTGTCCCCCAAACTGGATATATGCTTGAGTGTGACAAGATGCCACTACAATTTAAAGTTACTCGTTGTACCTCATATGGAGGCACCAAAGGGTTTATGGTGTTCAGCGGTATAGAGGATGACCTTGGTGCCGCGGCTTGTTTCAAAATTCTTCTAGGAGTGTAGGCTGAAACAGGCACTTATATACTACCGTAGTGAAGGTTCGGTTTCTTTCTTATTTGGAGCGGTCATCAATGGACCAATATTAGCAATGAAGATGATACTAATTAAAGCAGGAATTTTTTTCTAAGCTATTACAGAAACGTATTACAATTACTTTGTACGGCAGTGTTGCATTAGAAAATAAAATCAAAGCCAGACCATCCCACTGAAAGGTTGTTTGTGTGGAGTAATTCTAAAGTTTGCAGGAATTTTTAAGAGTTAGGTGTTTCTATCGTAAAAAATGGCAGGTCTACATATGTGAGGGACTTACTGAATTTAGCTGGAACTGCGACTGCACACTGTGACAATTCCAACTTAAATTTAGGAGAAATGTTACAGTGATTGTGCTAAATATAAAACGTTTCTTTGGCAACTTTTAAGTATATTCCTTTCACCTAATCTATTGTAGGATATGCAAATCATCACCAGGGTTTACACTGGTACTTTTTTGTGAGGTGACACTCACACAAGAATTTGCAAGGTCTGCTTGACCCCTGTACTGTAATAGCTATAGAAGTATTGATAGGATCCCTCACTGTTGATTGCATAAGCTGGCACCATATTACCCCACGGACTAATACCACTCTACTCCACAAAAAAAACAGGGGAAACCTGCAAATTCCTAGATGTAATATCTCTTCTATTTGTTGTATGATAGGTAATGCGAGGGTATTGAAATCACAGTGTTCAGAAAGAGAGGAAGGAATGGCAACAAAGGACCCTACAGCACGAATCTCTGTAGGTGCAGAGAAGTGCAGAAAATGGAGGGTCTGCCAAATGACTTTGAGAGATTTCCAGTTTTGCTGGCCCAACGGATTTGGTAGAGCCAATGCGCGCAAATTGTGGTAGGAGGTGAGGTTTTAATTTAATTCAATAAGGAACAAACAACAATAGTTTGCCCTCATTGGGCTACCAATCCTTTGGCCAGCAAAACTGGAAATCTCTCAAAGTCATTTGGGCAGACCCTGGCCCATTTCTGTCAATTCTCTGCACCCTAACAAGTGAATGTATAGGATCGCTGTTTTAGGGTAACTGTTTTGTTGGCGCATTGCCTATCCATTCTCTTGTTCTGAGAGACAACCTGTGATTTTTGAGTTTTTCCAATACCCCTCAAGCATTACCTAAACTCCACAACAACATGAAGAAACGAAAGAGATTATTAAACCAATCTAGGGAAATTTGCAGAGGGTTTTTTCCCCCTGGTTTTTCCTTGTCGACTGATAGTGTTACGGCCAGGTGGTATAATCGGATGTCCATTGGGTATTCTCCGTGTTCGTTAGTAATATGGTTGGCCAGCTTTGGCATCAACAGTGAGGGATAACTATCAATACCTTCTGATAGTGCTAGGTGACAGCAGTAACAGTTGGCGAAGCAATGACAGTAGGGCAAATTTTTCCTGATGAGGTGTGCCACGCTCACAAAGAGTACCTAGTGGTGAACCCATGGAATCGACATAGGCATATCCTTAATACAATTAGTATTAGGTGGAAATAGTATTGCTATTAAAGTTTGCGCCAAAAGTAAAAACGTGGTTTATTCTTTAGCTCCAATCCTGCCTTAACATTATAGTCTCTCACAAGATTAAGTTTTGGAGTGTCACAGTGTTACAGTCCAAGGGAAAACTCTGCCGTCCGGGCAGCGCTTCCAACCCACCTCTCCACACTTGTCTAGTGTAGTTCCAGCTAGGAACCTCTTCGCTCATCTCCACAGTCCCTCACATATGTAGAGTAAGCCTGGTGCCAGTTTTTACAGACTAGAACACAAGCCTAAAACTGAAAAATCCTAGCAGAACGCTTTAAGAAATACTCGCACACTGAATACAAGCATTTCGGGTATGGTGAATGGGTGGAGGTCTGGCTTTGATTTTATTTTCTAAATGCAAACAGCTGCGAGCAGGGGCTGTAGCGAAAATAATTTAATACTATTCTGTAATATGGCTGAATAAAAAAAAAACAGGATCGTCCTTCTTTAATTAAGTAATGGCATCTGTCATTGCTATATATTTGGTCATTGAAGAAACAAACTCAAATACAGAAAGAAACCCATAACGCTGCCTCTTGCAAGCGTTACGGGTAGTATATAAGTAACCTGTTTCCATCACACAAGTCCGCAGGAAGAAATTTTGAAGACAATGCCCCGAGCACGTCTAAGGTGTCATGCATCTATACCTACTAACACCTATACCCGGCTTATTGTGGCGCTCCTATGGAGGTCAAAAGAAAGTAAACATTTAAAGTGTAAGTGCATCTTTTCAAGACGACTCAAGATATATACAGGTTTGGGGGGGACAAGAGGTGCCAATACAGTTGATTTTTGTACAAGGAAAATTTCTCTTTGCTTCTGGCACTTCTGTCGAATTATTTTAATTTACTTTATTCATGTTCAGACAGGTAGATTTATTTTAAGCTCTTGATACTATACCTCTGTAGCTAGTAGAGATGGCATTACGGTGCCCCAATACAGTGAGCTTTGCTTGTATTAAAAGAACTTAGCAAAGCAATGCTGAGAATTTTGCTGGGTCCAATTCAGGATTTATTCCATCTTAGGTTATCCAAATAGCCTTCAGGTGACTGGTTTCCGTTTCTTTTCTACAATATATAGCAGCGCTTATCCTTGATATAAAAACCTTCTTCAGCGGCACCAAGTCAATAGATATTTGAATATAGTCTTAGATACAGAATTTTAGTAGGCCTTCTTCACAGTGCCCATGATTTGAAGGTAAAAACCTTGAAGTAATTGATAGATAAAGGTTGTGTTGTGTCAATGGACAAATGCTACTACAAACCATGTCAAACAAATCTCTGTAGATTCCAGATGATAGGGACAGTAACAGTTCAACCCTTCTCGCACAGTGGGCCATTGCAAATTTGGAAGCTACTAATACCCTTATTGTTCATAAAAGATATAGTCACCAATGAGAAAAAGCAACGCATACGATACCCTTAAAAACATATCGTTACTTTGGTCCTGCAATATGACTGTGTCCGTTTTTACCATTACAACATGAAGACTGGCGAACTTTACGGCACCAGCCTGATTGGCTGGTTTGATAGAAGTCCTATACTACAAATTACTGAAAAAGTCACCACAAAACGTTGGACAACTTTGCTAAAGTTGCTTTTCTATTCTGAATGTTTCTCTTTAATCCTATGTTGCTGTGTCGAGAAGAAAGCACGCGGACTCGATTGACAAGGTCAAAATACTCATATTAAATCTTCGAAGAAATTTTTAACATTGGTTTTATGAATCCTTCTTTGACATTTCATGCAGTAAGAAAGTACAGTAACTTTCTAGAATCAGATCCTAGAATACTTCTGAAATAAATAGACAAAATTGTATGGGCATACTACACAGAATGAAGGTATGATGACTAAATGACGGGGATGGTATCTTTTCAAAACTTTGCTTTATCTTGTTTGAATCGATACAGATGTGGTCACTTTGGTTAGTACACATAACCATGTCTTATTGACAAACTTTTTCAAGGGCATGTTCATCGTGGCTTCCTGGGATTCACTGGCTGCCCTCTCTTCTCCAGATGTTTTTACCGCTGATAGTTTTGGAAAATTAAACGTAAAAGTAATTGAGACTTAGCATATTGCATAGGAAACAACATGCTTGTTAGGAGTCTTAGTTTTTGTTACAGTCCCAAACTCGTCTTATACATTAGGAGCTTCTTAAGTTGGCTTCCAATAATTAAACGCATAGTTATAATGCAACTACGGCCGAAACAGATGCACTCCGTCCTTGTGTACTCATGGTAACTTTTACACTAAGTTCTTCATGTTCAGAAAAGAAGCTTGCCTAAATGAGAGATTCTGAGACTATTACCATGAATGTGTGAAGTTGACTATGCCGTTACCAACAGTGATGATGGAATTATATCCCCGAACTCTCTTAAACCAATTTTCCAACCTTTTCCTTTAAGTTATTTTTTGCCTTCCTTGATGGACTGTTTGAGTTAGTACATAATGAATTCTTAACATTTGTGCAAACTTTTCTCTCATTTGAAGTATTAAGACTTAGCACAGACTCAGTATATTGTGATAACGTGTCTGGGTTAACTATTAAAATGAAATGAGCGCACAAGTACTCAGTTCTTATACTGTAATTCAACTTTATCTGTTCCTCACAGCAGGTCAGCATGCTCAACTTCCTTGGCAGTTTTTCCAATATTAGGAGAGAACCAGGCTTTGGAAATAACTGGAAAGGGGAAAGGTCACAAAGCTTTGGATGGAAAAAAATGTCTGGGGAGCACCAAGGCTAAAGCTAGAGGGAAACTGAAGGTCAAAACTTGTGGGAGAAACTGAAACGAAGGATTCAAAACAGAGAATAATGCAAGAAGGTTTTAGAGTGAGAGTGATTACAAAAATGCAAACTTACCCTGAGTTTGGAAATCCAGGTTGTGGCTGATAGGTTGTGAGGGCAATAGGGCCTAGATCTGCGTCGCCGGCGCATAGGCGCTACTCAGGTCTCGCGTCTCCATACTAAGGGTGGAGTCCTTATGGAGCCAAACACTAACCAATTGAACACATCACCGCGGCCTAGCTGAGGAGAGACACGTGCAAGGGGTGCTGTGCTCAGTAAGAGTTATTTAGCTTGGGCCTAGGGAGGCCAGGGGCTTGTAATTCGGACTTCCGGGCTGGCTTGCCGAGCTAATATAATTAGAGGCCTTAGCTTGGTAGAGGGTGAGAAAATGAGTATATACAATGGTGCCCACCGGCTATATACTAACAAGCTAGGCTCAAGGCCTAAAGTTCTGCCTACTCCTACAACTTACAAGTGAGGCTCACTGGTAATTAAGACGGAGGTAGACTAGGACCTGTTTAAATTTTTCTATAAATTGATAGGATTATACTATATTACAGTTAAAGATTCACAAATATACTTATTGTTAGAATTCCATAAAAGTGTGCCATTGTTGGCCAGCCACTAGACAACCAGCATGCCGCTTCTTGCACTCCTCCAGCTCCTTGAAGCCATGTGGCTAAAAACTAAGCACACATAATTACATAGAGAGGCATTGGTAAAGCCAAGTGGGAAAATTCCAAACTGGCCAGCTCATGAGTGTACACTCATCAATATTCATCACCAGCTTGCTCAGGGTGCATATTGATGAGGTAAATGAATAAACATATATAAACACTTGTAAAAGTAAAGGACACTACAAAGGGATCAAACCCACAATGGCCTTCAGTTTATGTCATTTTTGAAGGTGACCAAGGCAGAGTGAAGGGTTTAACTGATCTGAGAAATAACCTACAAAACATAGGCTTTAAAGCAGACCTTTCCTTCACATGGATATCAAAACAGCTTTAACGGCACCATTAAAGCTGTTTATCACTTTAAACAACACTGGATTAAAACAATTCATCACAAATACAGGGATCTCTTTGTAACAAAAGGGGGTTTAACTGAACAATAAAACAATGGTGTACTGTACCTTTCAATTTCCGAGACTTTGGTGTTTTGGTGTATGGGGTGTATCGTCTTTTCCTTCCATTCCAGCTAGTATAGATACCTGTAGAATGCTGGTGATGGCTTCCAGCTATCGGTAAGTCTGGAGTTGATGCTGGTCCTGCCATTTACATCTTGAGGAAGGTACAACAAAATAAAGAATAAATTATAAAAGCCATCCATTATCTTTTTAATAAATGATCTATTTCATACTGCATAGTTTTCTGAAGGGTAAGAACTGTGAATACACTACACAGTAGTTTAATAGGGTAGTAGCTAAGACAGGTGACAAGAGGCAGTGGATGGCAGTATCTAGTACTTGATGCTAAACCTCGAAATAAGCAATGTGCTTATCTGTCCTGTGTAAACAAAATGTGTTATCCAAGTTGGGCCTTGCTTCATCCAAATTGGGCCTCGCCGGATGTCCACAGGTTCTGTGGGATCGACTTGGCATGAATCCGCCCGATGCTGGTAGTGAACACATGATGACCATATAGGTCATGTATTATGTATAGGCCTAGGCCCTAGGTCAGTTGAAGACTGGCTGGACTCCCATCTGGAAAACATGTATGTTACGCCGAAGATCTTTGGCGTGCAGTTAAGACCTTACACACCAATTTGATGGCGGCTGGGAGGAGTTTGTCTTGATGCATACACACTACTGAAAAACACAGGAAAATGACAACAATTGATGGCACCGTGGCCGATAAAGATTGCAGAGAAAAGAAGTGTGACTACGCCCGGCTTAAACAATTCGGTGTAGCAGATACGAACTTTCCAGACTGGGCTGGACTTAGTTTCACTTTCTCAGTTTCAGTATCTCGGATAAGCCTACTAACAGTTAGGCCCAACATTAATACCTGTACATGTAGTTCTGCTATAGGTCTAGGCCGAGCCTAACTTAGTGATCAAAACAGGCTAACGTTAGGCCTAGGCGAGGGAACCGTAGGCCTAGAGCAGGATAGGCCTACCTGTAGGCTATAGCCTACAGTATCCTGCTCTATCATGGAGGGAACATGCCTAGCACACCAGCACATCCTTGGTACGGTGAAATTCTCCATGGACAATTTTGAGCAAATATTGAGAAGTCAACCTGGTCATCTGAATGAATGTAGTTCACTAGTTGTTGACTATTGCCTGGGGCTTAGCTTTAGGCCACTTTGACGAGATGATGCCTGCCTGGTACCTGTGGTAATAAAGTTCAATACTGGCGCTTGGAATTTTGTATTTGTCATGTGATATGTCAGGTGGCCTGACTACGCGTGCGTTATGAGGGTACCTCGTTAACCTAATGTTATTATAGTCAGGGTAACCCTGTATCCGCGCCGTTGTTTTCTTTTGGTCTTTCACTGAGGTGGTGTGTGAAGAAACCAAAAGTAAATACGTCCTCTTACAGCTGGATGTACAGCACAGGGAAACGACAGCCCGACTTGCACATTACATGCCGTATGCGTGCAGTCTAGTATAAAGAAGTACGATGTAGCGTGCAGCGATAACCAGGAAAGAGGCCTGATGTAAGGAAGTTACTAACGTTTGTTAGATAAGTGTCGTATTTTAAACGGCTTCCAAACTTCGTATGCAAATATCAGATTCAGAATGGCAGCAAAAAGGGTACATGTACTTGAGACAACAGCTGTACCCAAAGCAGTTGCAACTTTCGTTGCCGAAAAGAGCAAACAGGCTGTTAAGGACAGAGGTGCATTCTACATCGGTGTATCAGGAGGCAGCGTTGCAAAATTCTTGGGACAAGAATTACCCACCGCTGAGGGAATTTCGTGGGAAAAATGGCACGTTTACTTTTGCGATGAAAGACTTGTTCCATTCGACAACGATGACAGTACTTATAAATTGTATAAGGTATCTATTAAACTTTTTACTTAGGCCTAGAAATTAGATGCAGTCATGGGCACGAACTGCTACTCAGTTATGCGCCATCAATAACAGTTAGGCCTAGTCTAGCCCACAGGCGCCCCTTAACATTGTGTAGTATACCATATACTATGTAGTATATATAGACGGAAAGGTATGTCACGAATCTCCTAGCTCGAACAAACAACTTACGTTTCTGGCACAATTACTGCACTTTTCTCGCCAAATTTGGCTGTGGCGAGACTTTTGATCATAAGGTACCTCAAGGCAGCTCTTTTTCCCAAATAATTTCACTTGGCATTGTCTGAAGGATGAAATTTCGATGGAGTAACAGTATGAGGATGGTAGCTGCTGATAGAAGAGCATTCAGCACTTCCACACTATATAATAAAATACTCCTAAAATATTCTCTAAAGTTCTCTTAACTTTCAAAATTTCTTCCAAAATTTGTTTAATTATGATTCACTTTTTATTATTGCAAATCTTGCAGATATATATTAGCATCAATATGAACAATTTTTGAACATTAAATTTCATAAAATTTGAAAACCTTTTGAAAAGTGGAAGGGCTAGCATTTTGTACAAGCACTTGTGACAGTTGAACTGTAACTGTTGTACAGTCTTCAACTGCCACAAATGCTCATAGTAAATGCAAGCCATTCCACTTTTCAAAAGGTTTTCAAATTTTATGAATTCCTGTGTTCAAAAATCTTGCATATTAATGCTAATATGTATCTGTAAGATTTGTAATAATCAAAGCAAAATATAACTGACAAATTTTGGAAGAAATTCAGAAAGTTAAGAGAACTTTAGAGAATATTTAGGAGTATTTTATTATATAGTGTGGAAGTGCTGAATGCTCTCTGTCAGCAGCTACCATCCTCATACTGTTACTCTGGTTCTGGTTCTGGTTGGATACTACAAGCAGTTCTCCGCAGACGGGATATACGGTTGTAGGTGTGTGACGGCTAGCGGACCAGCAAATTAGATTGGATTAATAGATTCAGATCTCCTCAAGGATGTCAAGTTCAGTTTGCGTAATTGATTTCTAAAAGTTTCAATAGATGGGGAATTCCTTACGGCTGAGGGCAAGCAATTCCACTCTGCCACTGTCCTAGGAATAAAAGAGAACCTGTAACAATCCTTTTTTACAGCGGGATGATGAAAGGAGATCGATGAAGACTTGCGAGTAGAAATTCCATTATTGTCGGGCTTAAGAATATAATCGTTTAGATCAATGGCAACTAAGTGATGGAGAGATTTGTACAGTAAACTCAACCTAGCACTGATCCTGCGTTCCTCCAAAGTAGGCAACAGTTTTAAGTTAGCAAGCATTGATGAAACACTACTTTTACGTCTTTGGTCTTTACAGACGAATCTGGCAGCTCTGCGTCTGCCAACTGCTTCAAGCTTGTTAAATATGCTCCTTATGGTAAGGATCCCACATACTTGAGCAGTATTCCAACCCTTGGTCTAAACAAGGGATTTATATGGCAGCTTGCCTTAAACTTTAGAGGGAACAGCTGTACAAGTTACGACGTAACAAGCCAAGGACTCTGTTTGCTTTGGAAGATATTCCGTTAATGTGATCGGCCCAGCTTAATTTACTGTTAATATCCACTCCAAGATAAGTATGGTTGGGAACTGTTTGTAGGACACTATCGTTCATTTTGTACGAAGTTAATAGAGGGTTTCTTCTTTATGAGTAACACGGCATAGCAAAAGCACTTAGAGACATTAAATTTCATTTGCCATTTAGATTCCCATTGACATAGACTATTAATATCGTTTTGAAGCGAGATACTATCTTCCATTGAAGTAATTTCGCGATACAGGATACAATCGTCAGCTAAAAGACGAACTTGGGATGATAATCCATCAGGTAGGTCATTGAGGTATAAAATGAAATTTCATCCTTCAGACAATGCCAAGTGAAATTATTCGGGAAAAAGAGCTGCCTTGAGGTACCTTATGATCAAAAGTCTCGACACAGACAAATTTGGCGAGAAAAGTGCAGTAATTGTGCCAGAAACGTAAGTTGTTTGTTCGAGCTAGGAGATTTGTGACATACCTTTCCGTCTATATAAACTACATAGTATATGGTATACTATACAATGTTAAGGGGCGCCTGTGGTCTAGCCTATGGAGTATGGGTTATGGAGGGAACGGGATACTATTGGTCGTACAGACATAGGAAGGCCTACACTACCTTGGGTCCGATAAAGGCTCACAAATGTCACCTCAGAGGTTCAGACAGTAAAATTCTTCCTACTAAGTTTACTTTTAGCCCATCTTCCAATTGAAACAATAAAAGCACCTGTCAAATAGATAAGATACACTTTATTGTCCACATAAAATGGAAAATTGCCTTCATGGCAGTAAACCATACAACAATCAACAATAAAATAAATATAAAAATACCAATTACCAAAGAAGATAAGAATAATAGAAGAGAAAAACACATTAACGGGATGCATTGTTGTTATAGTCTAAATTCGTTGTGGCTATTTGCCTGACAGTCGGGAAAATTAGAGGTTTAGTTTTCTTATTTTCCCGACAGCAGTTGACCAATCATATCACCACAATGAAGTTGTAAACTTGTGATGTAAGAGATGCTAGTTAGCGCGTGGTACATGTACGTGTGGGTATTTACTGCGATCAGGGAGGTGTTACAGTAGGTCCTATAACACCTCCCTGTTGCGATAGATCATGTCAGCATGGAGTTCAGTAACTTTGATGAGTAATCGGACTACATCAAAAGATATCTTAAGAAAGGTTCACAGTTTTCATCATAGTCGATAGAACGAATCTGCTAACTACTGTACTAACAAAAAGGAAAAATGTTTGGTTACACTATGTAGGCTAGTCAACTTATATCAAATAGCAGACTCAAGTGCATGTCTCCCCCCCTCCCCCCCCCCCCCCACACTCATAGCCAGTCGGTGCAAATAACTCGGTCAGGGGAAATACTCAGTGGGACATTCGAGGTATGACATCCGTCCCCCAAATATATTTAGACGTATCCCCATAGTTCTAAATCCAGTTGGTGACTGCATGTACTTTGATTGGCATTCATTCAAACAATAATAGCACCACTCAGATTGGTAATTTTGACTTGGGCAGTCCGTTGTGTCGGGATAATGCCTATTATGAAAAGAAAGATCTTATTACTGGTGTTTGTGACTGTTTATTTACTCATTTTGAAGGAAGATAAGTTTTTTGACAGTATGGGAGATAAGGACGAGTACTATGATAACCCTTCCCGCGACTTACAATTCCAATATTTTTGGAGGCTACAAGTTAAGAATAGCACCACCACTTTCGGCCACAGTCGGGAAAATAAAGAAGCTAAGTCGCCTAATTTTTCCGACTGTGAGGAAAATAGCATTTAATCTTATTTTCTGGACATACTATTCAAGTATTTTTGGAGGCCACAAATTTAGGAAAGCGCCATCACTTTGGCTACAGTCAGGAGAATAAAGATGGAAATGGTGTAATTTTCCCGACTGTCGGGAAAATAGCTTCCACCAAATTGAAATGGAGTGCTGTACAAACAAAAACGGTATCTGTTAATATTTACCCGGGGCAAGCAAATTCTTTTACCTGAAGGGCAGAAATTATATGCAAGGAAAAGTGGATGGGATGGGTCTTTTAAAATTTTTGAAGTTTTGCATTGGATAAAATCTGTAAATATACAAGAAATGCTACAAAACAGTGATTTGTTGCCACATACTGTATATGACCAGCCATTTCAACTACTTTATCGAATTCCTTTTTTGATTCAATAGAAAGCAACCCATAAAAACAAATAATGTTATAATGCTCAGAATAACACCTCCAAACAGTCTTGGGCAGACATTACAAGCCTTTGACCCTTCAAACCGGTACAATTCCAAAACTTGGCCCTTCATTCCAGGCCAGTCTGCATTTCGTGCTCTTCAATCTGAAGATCTTTGGCGTGGAGTTGGCATTTCATTTTCCTTATGTTTTCAATTGTTTTTCTTGGCGTATCTTCGGCGTGGGCCTGACATGGAATGCACTTTGGATTCCAGGACATGCATGTATCACACAATCTACCAGTGCATAATAATTGACTAGGAAGTTCTTTTTTCTTTTTATTTATAGACAAGAGAAGATCATTGCAAACAACAAACAAGGCAAGCATTCTTTACAATATTTACACTTGTTCACAAATTTCAGCTGGTAGCGCAAGGACCTGCCTGACTGGAGGAGGGGGTAGGGGCGATTTATGGGTGGTTGGGCCCAATTTACACTCCCGACAGGAGGGGGCAGCAACCCGAAACCCTGACAGAGGTGTTGGTTGCTAGATGATGAAAGCTTAATTTTTCAGCACTCAGATCGAGCACTCGAAAATTTGGGTTTTTTTACTGAGAAATATTGAAATTTCAGTTGAGTTTCTGTTGGCAAAATTTGAGAAATTGTTTTTTTTTGTAACAAATTGATAATTAAGTTTTTTTATTGAAAAAATTCTGCCTTCCTTGAGAGCAAATTCGGGTAAATTGTTGAAGCGACTGTAAGAAGTAGGGGATTACATGCTTGATCATACTGTAGTACCCCTTAATACTCCCCTGACAAAAGTGGAAAATTTCCCCAACAGGCCATGGCCTCCACTGCCCTTGTCAGGAAATTCTCATCTAGTGCCAACCTATCCTATTCTACACTTCCAGATATGTGACAGTTTGGGAGTTATAGCTTGGCATTCAACTGTGAATAGTAGATAAATTTGGAGCAATCAAAACAATTACATATTGGCATGTTTCCGGTTCTGATAGCAAGGTCGGCTTGAAGCTTGCATGCAGGATCAACTCCCTTGGCAAAAGGCCCCATATTCTGTACAGAAGAGATCAGTACTCTACCAGTTATTCCACTGTCCTTTTATAGTTGCACGGCAACTTTTTTTTTGAAACCAGGACAATTAGTAGGCAAACTGGGACACTGGGACAGCATAGTCCAAACCATGACAGTCCTGGTCAAACAGGTACGGTTGGAATCTTTGCTTGGGGTAATCTTAATTAGTATTCTTAATCAATTATAATAGATTATTTTTTGAAGTAATTGTAATAGATTACTTTTGTGAAAGTTTCAAAGTAATCGTAATCTTAATCGATTACAGTGGCAATGTAAATGTAACCGGGGTGTAATTTATGATAACATTTTAAGTTAAATTTGTAAAAGAAGTGCAAAAAAAGTAGAAGTTATTAAAACATTTTTTCAGTGCTTGATACACACTTATCAATTGAATGACGGACCCCACTTCCCCCAGACATGGTCAGTCATTGTCCACAACTTCATTGACAAAACATGTACATTGATGTACCCCTCAGAGGCTTCTGTTCCTGACATCTTGTGTAAAATGACACACCCTTCAGTCACCAAACTGATGAACAATTTGGGATTTTGACAGACATGTGAATCACCAAACTGACTGTCAGAAGTTATGATTGTACATGAGGAGCAATGCTGAATGTTGATATAACTTTGAACAAAGAGGTAACAAATGCATTATGCACTTATCAATTGAATGATGCACCCCAGTACCCCCTTGCATTGTCAATCAAATGTGAGTCATTGACCGGCCACCAGCATGTTTGAGGGGTGAGCCACATGACCAAGTCTTGGATCATTGTGAGTCCATTGTTACACTTTTTACAAGGATATCAGATGTCATTCTCATTTTCCAGTCAATATTGGTGACCCACATGTCAGTCAAAATTGCAAATTGTGCATCAGTTTTGTGACTAAGGTGTGAGTCATTTTACATTAACTTGTCAGTCACAGAAGTGGCTAAGGGTATGTCATTGATACATGTTTTGTCAACACTGTTGTGGACAATGACTGACCATGTCCGGGGGTAGTGAGGTGCGTCATTCAGTTGATAAGTGCATTACTGTACTTCTGTTGGAGTGACTATACTCAAGTTTCCTGAGCATTTCTTGGATGCTCCAGCCCAACTGAGTGAGAAATACTTGGGGTTCAGTGATGTAGGTATACTTACAGATTATGCAAAAGAAAATTTAAGAAAACAAAATGTAAGCATGATTGCAATCATGATAATATTCAATGTAATCGTAATTGTAATTGTTTACTTTTATTTTTAGCTGTAATCATTATATCATAATTGTAATTGTAAAATCTGAAGTGATCGTAATGGATTACATTCAGATGTAATCGCCCCAAGCCTGCCTCCAAGACAGAGGCACAGTACCTACTGTATAGCCTGAACTGAGTTTAATATGCTCCAGGCCATATTATATAAAAATTGACACACAGTGACTGTATGGGTGAGCTAATTGGGAACACAACTGACTGTAACAAGTCATCATAGACCAGCCAGAGTGAAGCTGTAGCATAGACTATATTGTTTGAAAGAATCTCAATCAAAGTGCAGTTATCAGCTGTATTTAGAAGTCTAGGGCTATTCCTAAATATGTTTGGGCTGGCAGGGAGTTACCAGCAACTCTCCAGAGGATGCCATATTCCCTTTAATTAGTGTTGTACTGATATGACAAAAGCCAGTATAACCGATAGATATTTCAGTTCCCAGTATCAGCTGATGCAGATATAGGCGTCCGAGAAATGAGCTTTCTTTAGCAAAATTGTAGGCTAATGGGCACTTAAAAAAACTAAGACCTAACCCAGTAACAATTTTTATGAGCTGAAATGTTTCACCTATACTGAAAAAGCTATTCATATTTGGAAGGAGGACGGATGAGAAAATATGGATGTTACAGAGTATCTAATCTTCTAAGCCTAGGTAAATTTTTACTTGATCACCTGATAACCCGAAATTACAGGATGAACAATCGGGGATTGTTCAGCCAATACCAATACTGAATGCTGGTAATCGGTTCAACACTACCGTTTACTATAGGCCTAGCATTCCAAAAAGAAGTACTTTCTCTGAGAGGCCATTTTAATAGTCATAAACCACTCATGGGCCAACAGCTTTCCCATTTGCCTTTTAATTTAGTTATGAATGAACAATGAACACAAAATAAAACTGACTGCAAGTGCCCACCCTCACCCCCCCCCCCAAAAAAAAAAAATCCCTTATGTGACACAGCTTTAATTTTTTTCACATTATATTGCAGAAATATCCACTTTCCACATTTCAATTATTCACTCTTCAGAGGGTCAGGAGTTCTGTCTGACTTCCAGAATCTGTTGGAACAAACACAGTGCCCCCAGACTGAGGTTTGCACTGTAATACTGTAGGTACAGGTAGGCCTTTACATGTGATAGTGCACTTCTGTTCAATGCCATGTAGCCTATAGATCTTTGACGCAAAGCTGTCATTTTACACCACTAGCAGTACAAAGATTCTTTATGTTTAACAACATGGTCTGCATGTTACATTGTGCATGCTAGGGTTTTTGGTTTCGATGATAAGAGATACCAATGCATTTGTGATGGCGTGTGTGTGTGTGCACTTACTTTCCATTTAGATTGAGGACTAAACAATGGATTTCAGATCCTTAGAAGGAAATGCAATAGATTTCTCATGTCCTCAGAAGTTTAAAAATAGAGAGTCTATTGTTAAAGTTAGGGTTAAGGAAGCAAACACAATATGAGAAAACACTGAGGTCCTCCAACAGTATGTACAGTAAAGCACAACTGTGCGTTGTGGGTATGTGCATGTGTTTGTATGTGTGTTTGTGACACTTTGACTGTGCATAACAATGATATCTTCAACGAAGGGAAACAATGACCGGTTCCAGGACTTGGCATACATAGATGCCCATATTAAGAGAGAAGAACCCCTATTGTTTTTGGTGAGGTTTCCAAAGGTCATCTGGCGGGTCACCAAGAGGTCAAACTCTGACTGAAAACCTTGTTAACACAAATTATATCGAGATAGGAAGACTGGATAAAATTTCATACGTACTATGTCTATGCATTATGGTTGAAGAGGAAGAAACCCTATTGTTTTTGAGGAGCTGGCTGCAAAGCGGTCATCTGGGGTCAACTGGGGGTCAAACCTTGAAAAACCTTGTTAACATGATATCTCAAGCTAAAAGCTTGGATTGATTATTACTACTCCTGTTGTATTAGTAGATGCGAATGGTAGGAGTGTAGAACCCTATTGTTTTTGGTGGGAGGTCATCTGGGTCGGGGGGTGGGTACTACCGGGGGTCAAAACACTGAAGGAACACCTTTGTTAACACGGATCTCCAAGAGTAGGAAGTTTGCATCAGGGATTCATACTTGGTCATGTGGATGCATTTACGGATAAAAAAATGAACCCTTTTATTTTTTGTGGAGGGTTAAAGGTCATCTGGAGGGTGACTGGGGGGTCAAACACTGTGTGAAAACTTGTTAAAACGATAATCTGCAGGAGGAGGAGCTTGAATAGATTTTTCATACTTAGTAGTATGTGCGAGTGCATTATATGGTGCACAAGATGAATGCTTCATTTTTGGTGGAGGTCAGACCATCTGGGGTCAACAGGGGGTGTCAAACACTGAAAATCTTGTCAACACAATATCTCCGAGGTAGGGAAGCTTGGATAGATTTCTATACTTGGTATGTGGATTGCATTATGGTTTAAAGAAGGGTGAACCCATCCATTTTAGCAGTGGAGTTCAAAGGTCATCTGAGGTCCATTGGGGGTCAAAACACTGAAAACTTGTTACCCCATATCTCCAGGTAGGGAAGCTTGGAATTTGATATCAATGTTGCTTAGGGGAAGGATGTGTTTTTTTTTTTGGGGGAATTAAAGTCTTTGGGGGTTTGGGGTCAAAAAGCAAAAAATTTCCAAGAATTCCAAACAATATGAACCAAATTTTTTTCCAAATGTTAAAATGCACTTTTGGGGGGGAAAAGGGCCATGGATTTTTGGAAAAAACAAATTTACGAAACCTCATGCATTTTTTTTTTTTTAAAAATTTGGCTATTGGGAGTTTATTTGCTTGCATTTTAAAAAAAAGCCCGAAAGGTTATAGAAAAATTTTGGGTAAAAAAAAATTTTTGTTAATTAGTTTCAATTTTTTTAATTGCTTCCCAGGCCTGATAAAAGGTCTGGAAGCTGACATGATTTACTTTTTCAAAGGGGAGGTTACCCGGGATGTCAATTGAATTTGTTCAGTCTTTGTTTCCCCGGCCCCACACAGTACTGGTTTGTGGATGGGGGCCAACCAAAAGGGTTCAGGGTCAAGAAAAGTAAAAAAATGAATTTTTTTTTTGGAGGGGGGTGGAGGGGAAAATGGAATGTAAGGTTCGGGAGGAAGTAAATTTATTGAATAAATAATCAGGATGCTTTCCTTTTTTATGAAAATCTTGGAAAATTGGGTTTTTCCCCCAAATGAAATTGCAGTTTGGAACAATTTAAAATTTGTTTGTAAAAATCTTATTTGTTTCCTTCCAAATTAAAGCGACCACTGAAACTTTATGGAACCGAATTGGTATATACTTTGGGGAAAAGATATACCGGAAAACAAACTTTTCAAAATTCAAAAGAAAAGTTTTTTTCAAAATTTTAAGTACAGGCCTTTGAATTAATTTAATTTAGTTAAAAAATATATTGGTTTTTTAAAAAACCCTGCAGAAAATTGTATTGTTTATTTTTTATAATAAATTTCAAAAAACTTAATATTAATACCGAATTTTTAAAATAAATTTGTCTAATTTCTTTTTATTAAATTTCTCATTATTCAAAAAGGTTGTTTTAATTACAACAGTTTGGGTTTTGGGGTATTTTAAATGACCCTTTTTAATTGGGTTTTTTTTTAAAAAATTCATGTTGTTAGTAGGTTCCTTTAAAAAAAATTTTTTCCAAATTTGGAAATTTGTATATTGGCTCCCTTTAAAAAATAAGTTTTTTTAAAAATTTAATCTGACCCCAAAAGGTAAGTTTTTAGGTTGAATTAACTGCCATTTGGGAAAGGAATGTATAATTTTCACCTCCTCAGCTTAATTATGAAAAAAAGTTGGGCCCGAAAGCCTACTATACTTCACCCCCTACGTTTTTAATTTATTTTGTTTTGGAAGGCGGGGGTTGTTTAAACCAAAAACTTATTTTAAACTATTAAACCGATCAAAAGGGTTTGCTTGGGTAAAAATTTTAACAATTATTTTTGACCCTTAGACCTAAGAATTCAATCTAAAGGGGCCAAAAAAATGAAGTTAAATTGGGGTTTTCCTTAAAAGAAAACGTTTTTTTAAAATTAATCCAATTAAAATACCCTTTCAATTAACTTATTTAGGGTTTTTTTTTTCTTTTTTTTTAGGGCTTATTTTTTGAAAAAAAAAAAAAAATTTTAAAAATTTTTAAAAAAAAAAAAAAATTTGTTTGGGGGGGGTTTTAAAAAATTAAAAATTTTTTTTTGGAAAACCCAAAAAAAAAAATTTTTTTTAAAAAAAAAAATTTTTTAAAAAATTTAAAATTTTTTTTGGTTCCCCCCTT
>JAIZAY010001032.1:0-22992 GCA_029531755.1 Holothuria leucospilota | reverse complement strand
AATGTTGAATTGCTGAAAGATGGTTAACGCAACGTATGACCCTCAAAAACAATTTGGGAAGCTAACCTTTACTTTCACGATGGCCCTAATGAGATTCTTGGCTTCGTTTTCGATTTTTAGTTCGAGAGAGAGTTTTTTTGTTGATGCCGCCATACCTGTAATTTAAATGCTGCCCTCCCTTAGTTGAAAAATATAATGTATTTAATGCATGGTGAAACTTTTTTATTAAAGGAAATGGTTCGGTAATGTAAATTCCTAAAATATTTAGAAATTTAAACGTAATTTCGTATTTTTCATGATATCAAACTTACTTTTAATATTCCAAGGTTTATAAATAATCGATGACATAAAATGAATATCTTATCTGGTCTCTTTTCACGATCTTCTCAATATGGGTACGGACGTCTGTGAAATTTTCTTTCTAATTAAATCTGCTAACATCTCTTAAACCTATTAGAAATCCTTCATGTAAACGAAAGCAATACCTCAGACATAAAAAATTCCGAATAGTTTTATTATTTTGGTTATAGTAGTACCTTTGCTGCCCCATTTTCGAAGAAATAACTTCCATGGCTTTAATCATGTAACCCAAGCTTATACATGCACTGTGTATGTGCTGGAGTTGAATGTAGGCTAAGCAAACGTTGCATTCCTGTATTAGGCCTATCATCTAACTTAGGACTAGCCTAATTGTTAATTCCTAACTTCTAAGGTTTCAGCATGACATCTGTCCATTGTTTATGGTGGAGAGGGCAAAATGTGAGCCTGTGCCATACTTGACTCAGTTCTTCACCTAGTTACTGTTAGTACTAGTAGTCATAACTAAGCTAAGAGTAGCCTAACAACTTCACCTCAAGGCCGCTGCTGATGTTGTGGTCTAGGCCTAGGCTAGCCTGTGGTTGTTTCGCCCGACAAACGAAAGTACCCTCCCTCCGAGCAGTTGGCCCCCTGCACAGGTAGTCATAGTGTTATATAGTAAGAATAGCCTTTATATAAAAGAGGAAAGGTAGCGCACTTCACAGACTTTCGGCACTAGGGCCTAGGCTATCTCCGTTCAGTTTTTTCCCATGTGTCACTGTCAGAGTAATGCCGAGGGAATGAAAGACAGAATACTGTCCGGGTGGTTTTAGAAAACACATGAGGCTTTTTTTCATTAGGCGTATTAATTTTTCATTATTTTGCAATACTGGTCAGTATAAGCAAAATGACTGATTATGTTGTGGTACATACGCAATTCAAAATTAAAGTTACATTCGCAGTACTGAAATGATGTAGGGCTGAGAACGGCTTTGTGCTGTGTTATTATGAGGCGTATACGATGACAACAGGTCAAGTTTTTATTTTCAGAAAGCATTTTAATTTAATTGCAAATTCTGATGAAATTCAAATTAAACGTTTTTGGCAGTTTTTTTGAAATAATGATTTTTTTTTTCAAATAATGAAAATTTGCGTGTATGAACCTAACCATATCTATGGACTAGCCTATATCACGATTGAACAGCAGTGTGCTCTATTTAGCCTTAAGTGTCAATGCCCTAGTAACAAGATTTAGCAGCTTGATATGTTTAAAAAGCAAAACAGTATCGTTTGTGTAAATCAAAATTTTTGGTCTCTTTTTGGAGACTAAGTGCAAGTATTCTTAGAATGAAGGGACTTAAACAGATGAATGACTCATGCTGTCGATTGCACAGGAGTTAACATGAATGTGAGAAAGATCGAGACCAGTCAAAATTTTTAAAGGTGCGGCAGCCCAGTTTTGCCAATGGCAATATTGCTGACCTAGTATGGGAATCCCCAAAGCTTCCCAAATACTAAGACTGCAAACTATTTCTGCACCTACTCTACCCAGCTGAATCACGATTTTTATGCCTTAGCCTATCCTTAACGTTAGGCCTAATTTACCTCTTTTCAATGCACACGAATGCTCCGACCTCATCTGATCAGTTGAGTAGTACTTATGATGATTCATTTGCCCAAAAATGTCTTCAAAAAGGAAACTTACCCGGCTGAAAAATTTTCAACAAGACCAAGATCAGCTGTTTCTTGATGGTGATGTCACATTACAAAAAGGGAATTTTGCGTTAGAAATCAGGTTTCACCATTGGATATTTTGGCTTCATGTAATGTGTTAATTTAGTTACTGTAGACCTAAGTTGAATATTCAAACAGTTCAATCATGACAGTTGCTTATTTAGTAGGCTGTGCGGAGTATTCGACTTCGAATATGCCTAAAAATATGTTGCAGATTGATTAAAGGCCTAACGTTAGAGGATAAAATTGATCCTGAATGACATTGAATGTTTCAGTGTAGGAGTATTTTAAGTTATGGTAAGACCTCTGTAGCTCATCTTGTCATTTGCACATTAATACTGCTGGCTGCAAAGGCTCAGGACTTTATTGTGTTTGTCTGTATTTAGCCGCAGTACAACTCAGCTGCTGTAATACTTAACTTTTTCATACAGTGAAATTCGTTGTTGCAATTTTTTGTGCACTTAAATTTTCCAAGTAGACCTCACAGTAGGCCTAAGTCTGTTGCAGATTTTTTTTTTTCTAAATGCCAATCATTTTTTTGTTCCAGCAAATCTCTTTTTGTGGAATTCCCATTCGTGTTCATAACAGAAACATTCAAAACTGCCTTTTGAGTTTTCATAAAATCATCTAGGAACATTGGCTATTCTACAGTACGGCATTATACAGGCTACAGCAAGCCATGCAACTTACATACAGAAATTGAACTGGTTGGGGGCAAACTGGTAGAAGAGTATTCTACTTCAATATGTAAGTTGCATGGCTTGCTGTAGCCTGTATAAAGCTGTACTGTAGTCCTAGCCAGCGTTCCTTGGCAAATAATTTTTGTCAACATACGGTTAAAAGCAATCGCCATGAAGTGCACACCCCAATTAAAAGAAAACGGAGTAAATAAGCAGTTTTGATAATGTGTATACTGCATGGAATTGTGGGTTAGTTAGATGAGGTTTTATGACTCAGTTTCTAACCAATTGGTCTAAGTCAGGCCAGTCACAGCCCTTTTTTCAGTTGTGGCTCACTGGCTTGGAATTGTGTGATACACACAGCATGAACAAACTGAGCTCAGCACATAGTATGCTGCATTTCTCCTGTTTTGGTGCATTCGCAATTTATATATCACAAAGCCTAAATTTGCATGTGGCCAGTCTAACTGCACACAAATAGGTGTCTCATCCTACTGTACGGCAGCTTAAAATACAAATTTTTACTCCAAAGAGGCAGTTTATATGCAGTCAAGATTACAAGAACACATGTAAGAAGAAACCTTATATATATTTGTGATGGATTTGAAAGAGGGTGATTCCACAGTTTTGAAAAATAAACTCAAATTATGGAATACTTGTTGTAGGTAACCATGTAATGTTTATCCCAATGCTTTGGAGCATGTGGGCATGTGTAGTCAAATTATCGCATTCCCTTATTGATGTCCTTTACCCCTAACATATCATGACCCAGTGTGGCAAATTCCTGCAATTTCAATTTTTTTTCCATACATGTACAAAAGCCAAATTCCCTCAAATTGCCAAAATTTTCCTTCCAAGGTTTCTAATTTTCCACCCAGTCAAATGTCATAACATTCCTTTGCTGTTGTATATTGCATGGTGTAGATATGAAGTTCTACCTAATACATGTATGTGTACCCAAATGTGTTGAAGGGCATAATGAACCATCATCATATTGTTAATTGTAGGCATGTATTTGATGTGTTTAGGCCTAGTTAAAATTTCCTTGGAATCATATCACAAAGTAGACATGTGGCCCTCATACAACCCTAGTATTGCTTCCATCATTTGCAAAATGTATAGCCTTCTCTGTTTTGTAATTGGATACATTACTATAACAATTTTTTTTTACAAACTTCAGGTATTAAAGGGCTATTAAGGCCTGGTGTTATTAATTTTGTGTTTGATAATATGTGAGGAAAATGTTTTTAAAGTTGAAACCTGTAACTCATTTTACTGTGCTTTGCTCTTAGTCATTTGTTTAATATGTTGCTTTTGTGAAGTTTCTCCATGAAGACTCTTCATATCATATCATAAGTTAACTGACAAGGGCTGACATAGGTGAATTCTTACATTTTGCTAGGTATTTCAAGAGATAGGTGGCATAAGAGGCGCAAGACAGGAGGGAGGCGCAAGCCTATCAGAAAGAAGAGGAAGTTTGAGTTAGGTCGTCCCCCAGCCAATACCAAGGTATAGTATATTTATTTTTTTTTCTTGTTTTAATTCCTTTTTGCTCTGTCTGAGAACCTTTTTATGCTTTGAAACAATTTCACATAAATACTTATGCAAACAGAAGTAGCAGAATGATGTTAAATTGATTATTGTCTGAGAAATGATGTGTGACCGTTTTGGCGCATGTCATTTCTAACAACAGATGACTTATCATAGTTACGCTGACTGCTACTTCTTAAGCCAGAATAATCTGTGAACCCCCTCTCCTAAATATGTGGAGGGGTTTTGGTAAAGGGGGGGGGGGGGATCTTGATAAGTTGCAACCTAAAAGGTTGACTTTGCCTTACAGTTTTCACAGCAAGTGTGGGAATGCCTGCATGCACTTTGAAAACTTGCAGGATTGTTCAGAAAGGTGCAGGTGTCACAAGATCAGATCAGCTCTGCCAAACTTGAATATGGAGTTGGGTTTATTTTTTTAATTTCTTTTCTAAAAATGAACTTTCTGTTACTGTCTAAATTTTGTGTTGGAAATCTTTGATTTAAAAAATGGTTTTAAGCTTCCATTAAGTTTTTATATAAGAGCAGTAATCTAAGTACAGTAGTTGGCTGTTTGTAACTTTTTATGGTTCTCAAGATATCAGGAGATGAGTTTACTTCATTTTTAATCCAAAATGAACTTGAAGCAAGCACAAGTTACATCATAACCTCAGATTAATCAAACTTTTGCTTTTCTTTTAACTGTTCAACCAATTTCCTTTTTCATGATCTTATGCTTTGGTAATGTGACTGCATTAGAGGCATCTAGGAATTTTGCTAATGCAACATTCATGGAAAAATTTTTATCCATATCCGTTTCAAGGTTGAAAACAGTACATTGCAAAACGAAAAAAGCTTGCTCATTTGATTTCTTGCCACAAGTTCACATTGGTCTAGAAATGTAATACCATTTGCTAATATCTCAAGAAACGCACATTAGAATTGAAAATGTGGCAGAATGCTGAAGTTTCTCTTTCACATATCAGAAATAAACTTCTGCTAATACCTCTTCCTTAAATTAATAACTTTACCAATGATATGGAATGTGTTTGCTGAAATACCTAGATATGTACAACTGCAGTTAATTACTGTCTTCCCATGCACAGGCCTGAGGCATGGTTTTGTCTGAGTAGGTGTGCACAACAGCTGCTGGTAAGATACCTTACATACACAAGTGCTTTTCCACTGTATGGACAAAATTTGAAGTCCCTTTGTAGAAATTGTATGGTCTATGTGCAAAAACTGGAAGTTGCCAGACTTGCTGTTAAGGACCTACAGGACCTTTTTGACCCAGCTAAACCAAACCTACCCTGCTAAAGCATCATTATTTCAAATACTTCTAGATATATGTATACTGAAGTTTTTGATATTTGTGTTTCCTTTTTCTGCATGTAGTTGGGTTCTAAACGTATCCATCTGGTGCGCTGCCGAGGTGGTAACATCAAGCGAAGAGCCCTGCGTTTGGACAGTGGAAACTTTTCATGGGGTTCAGAAGGTAAAAAAGTAGAGCTATTTAGGGTGTTAACTTGTGAAAAAAGACAAATGAGTTCCGTTGCTGACTAAACGTTTTTCCATTGGTATTTTCACTGGCATCATGCAGGTTTTATATTTTTGGCAGGAATGATGTACAGAAATCTGTGAAGGCCAGGGTATGTTAAGGAGTCACATCTTAGGTCATCAGGTCAAATTCTGGGACCTACTACTTGTCATGGAGGCCAAGCGAATGCCTTGCAACACAGGGACATATATATACAGTCGCACATTACATATTTTATTGTAAACCTGGAGGCAATGAAACCGGCTACTGTATAGTGGGAAATTTCAACAAGCGCTAATTTTTGGTGAATCTGTACTTTGTTCACATATTTGCAGAGTGAAGAATTCGCTGTTGCAGGCAATCAACAGTCTTGTACAAACTAAGGAAAGTACTTTCGTGGGTCTTAAATTCACGATTAGACATTTGGTCACGAAAAGCATGAAAATTTAACCCCCGTGAAAATTTCCCACTATACAGTATGAGATGGAATTAAATTAGAACATTTGTGGGCTTGTTCCCCCTCCAGCATTTGGTTTCCTCAAAACAATTCTGGGCTAACTCATGTGACCATACAAGCTCCTTGTGTGTCTCAAGTGGTACCATAGGCCTAATTTTTTGGCATTCAGGGTAGCCAAGACATTGTGGCCATAACCTGTGGCAAGTGTGTCAGGTTTTCCAGCAACTCAGGGAAAGAATGAAAATATGGAAAACAAATTCCAGTTTACACTTACAGAAGCATTAAGAACAGCCACAACCAGTGTTTCTGCTAAGCCGCTATGACGCGATGTTGACTCAGTGACCTTTCGATTTGACGCACTGATGTTCTTGGTAAAAAATCAAAAAAAGAGGGTTTCATGTATTCCTAAAGTTGATGCAGTGTGAATGGATGGCATTGAAATTTCTATTGAGTCGAATTTTTTCATATTGAGTATATTGACCCAATTGATAATTTCTTAGAGGAAACACTGGGTCCACAACCAGAAAAATTTCACTTGATGTTAGTGGCAGAAAGGGTAAACAGTATTTGCCTCTTTAGTGTAAAAGTTGTTATGTCTAAGATGTTTTAATTATAAAATGCTCCAAAGACAAAAGTAGTTTAATTCTGCAACTCAGGTTTAGTTGTCCTGCTGATAGCAGGGCTACCATTTGGCCCTTTGTTGGCAAGATGCTACAAATTTGGCCTCGTTGAAACATTAAAAAATGGCAGAGCCTGAAAAGTGGGTGTTTATTTTCATAATGGTGTAGGTATAGAAGACCTTGAATTTGGGCATATTTACAGGGAAGTTTGGGCATAAAATGTGAATTAATGCAGCAGCCGTTGCTGATAGCTACAGTATCCTTTGAATCAGACAAGTACTATTTCTCTATTTGACTACTCATCAGGTGATAGTTTCATGCCGAAGGTAGTTCCATGTCTAAATATCTCTTTCTGCCCACTTATTTTATAAATTTCAAAAATAATTTTTTGATAGGCACAACAAGGAAGACCCGTATCATTGATGTTGTCTACAATGCTAGCAACAATGAGATGGTGAGAACCAAGACACTGGTCAAGAACTGCATTGTCCAGATAGACTCAACACCCTTCAGGCAGTGGTATGAAGCTCATTACACAGTACCTTTGGCAAGGAAAAAGGGTGTGAAGTTGGTGAGTTAACTGAACTTTTAAAATGCACCCTCAGATTTTATTTAGGGATAGTTGCTTTGTACAAGAGTTCTTGTAAGAACTTCATACTTGCCAACATTGTCACCTCAGAAAACGGAACATATGTAGTATATGATCCACTGTGTGGGGCGAGTGCACGAGTGCTAACCTCAGTGGGTGGGGCCCAGGGGGTGAAACTCCTCTTTTTCTATGTAAATGTTCACAATATATGTTGAAATCACTTAGGTGTATGCAAAGATTGACTATTTTTGCCAAGCTGTTGCTTCATGATTTTTCTGATCATTTACATTTTAATACTAAAAGCCAGGAAAACGGAACGTTCTGATTTATATGGGTTTTACAGCTCATAAAACAGAACAGTTCCGCTTAAAACGGAACGGTTGGCAAGTATGAAACTTATCACAGGTTCACAGTCTGTTAAACATGGATCATTAGTGGAAAGATGTTTTTATTCTCCATTCATAAAATCTAAGGAAATTTTTATAAACACCTTTTAATCAGGAAAAATTCAAGTCCTTGTATTGCTAAAGAAGGAAATGCTGTTGCCACTTAGGGATATATTCCTCATTGGTCAGCTGTGTAGTAGCAAGGGTGGTTTGTGAGTACCCTGCTAAGTAATTGGTTCAGTTCATAAGTGTTCCACAAATTCTTTCGTAGAATCATGAATAAGTATACACTATACAATGTTCTTAACATTGCAGTCTGCTGCTGAAGACGAGGTCCTTCACCGTAAACGTTCCAAGAAAGTTATGAAGAAATACAACAAAAGAAAAGAGACAGCAAAAGTTGCCCAAAATCTGGAGGAGCAGTTTGGTCAAGGAAGATTGCTCGGTATGTATGATCATATCTCACTTTTAAATGAATAAAATGCAGTTGGACAAGGATGAATTTTATGATCCTTCCTTTTTAAAAGTTATAATTTACTTAAGTCCCTTGGTAACCCCCATCAATTTCATCTGTATTGCTTAAGATGGGAGCATCAGGATATTGTTTACACAGCAGAAACAGTTTTGAAGAGTTATATTGTTATTTGTTGATATTTGAAATGTATAACTAAAGGTCTTTATTGGTTTCGATGAAAAGAGAAACCTATGCGGTCATGATGGCGTGTGTATGTATGTGTGTATGTGCGTGTGTGTGTATGTGTGTATGTGTGTATGTGTGTGTGTGTGTGTGTGTGTGTGTTTGTGACACTTTGCTCGTTAACACGATATCTCAAGAAGGGAAACTCTGACAGTTTTCAAACTTGGTACATAGATGCCCCATATTGAGAGGAAGAACCCTATTGTTTTTGGTGGGGGTCAAAGGTCACCTGGGGTCACCGGGGGTCAAAACCTGAAAACCTTGTTAACACAATATCTCGAGGTAGGAAGCTTGGATGAATTTCATATTTTGTATGTAGATGCGTTCTGGTAAGAGGAAGAACCCTATCATTTTTGGTGGAGTTCAAAGGTCATCTGGGGTCACCGGGGGTCAAACCCTAAAAACTTCGTTAACACGATATCTCAAGAAGGGAACCTCTGACAGTTCTCAAACTTAGTACATAGATGCCCCATATTGAGAGGAAGAACCCTATTGTTTTTGGTGGAGGTCAAAGGTCACCTGGGGTCACCAGGGGTCAAAACCTGAAAACATTGTTAACACAATATCTTGAGGTAGGAAGCTTGGATGAATTTCATACTTAGTATGTAGATGCGTTATGGTAAGAGGAAGAACCCTATCATTTTTGGTGGAGGTCAAAGGTCATCTGGGGTCACCGGGGGTCAAACCCTGAAAACTTTGTTAACACGATATCTCAAGAAGGAAAGCTCTTACAGTTCTCAAACTTGGTACATAGATGCCCCATATTAAGAGAAAGAACCCTATTGTTTTTGGTGGAGGTCAAAGGTCACCTGGGGTCACCGGGGGTCAAACTCTGAAAACCATGTTAACATGATATCTCAAGAAAGAAAGCTCTGACAGTTCTCAAATGTAGTACATGGATGCCCCATATTAAGAGGAAGCACCCTATTGTTTTTGGTGGAGGTCAAAGGTCACCTGGGGTCACCTGGGGTCAAACCCTGAAAACATTGTTAACACAATATCTTGACGTAGGAAGCTTGGATGAGTTTCATACTTTGTATGTAGATGCGTCACGGTAAGAGGAAGAACCCTATCATTTTTGGTGGAGGTCAAAGGTCATCTGGGGTCACCGGGGGTCAAAGCCTAAAAACTTTGTTAACACGATATCTCAAGAAAGGAAGCTCTGACAGTTCTCAAACTTGGTACATGGATGCTCCATACTGAGAGGAAGAACCCTATTGTTTTTGGTGGAGGTCAAAGGTCACCTGGGGTCACCGGGGGTCAAACCCTGAAAACATTGTTAACACAATATCTTGAGGTAGGAAGCTTGGGTGAATTTCATACTTTGTATGTAGATGCGTTATGGTAAGAGGAAGAACCCTTTCACTTTTGGTGGAGGTCAAAGGTCATCTGGGGTCACCGGGGGTCAAACTCTGAAATCTTTGTTAACACGATTTCTCAAGAAGGGAAGCTCTGACAGTTCTCAAACGTGGTACATGGATCCCCATATTGAGAGGAAGAACCCTAATGTTTTGGTGGAGGTCAAAGGTCACCTGGGGTCACCGGGGGTCAAACCCTGAAAACATTGTTAACACAATATCTTGAGGTAGGAAGCTTGGATGAATTTCATACTTATTATGTAGATGCGTTATGGTGAGAGGAAGAACCCTGTCATTTTTGTTGGAGGTCAAAGGTCATCTGGGGTCACCGGGGGTCAAAATCTGAAAACCTTGTTAACACGATATCTCGAGGTAGGAAGCTTGGATAAATTTCATACCTTGTATTTTGATGCCTTATAGTAAGAGGAAGAACTCTATCATTTTTGGTGGGGGTCAAAAGTCATCTGGGGTCACCAGGGGGGTCAAACCCTGAGACAGAGCTCCCAACCAGCACGGACTTTCCATATTCAGTACGGAAAATCATTGTAAATATGGGAATACGGATTTTTCCTTGATAATCCAAATTTTGAATGAGTAAATAGGTCCTTTCACGAACTTTATTATTCTTTAGCCAACATATCAAAAGACTGAGAATAGACTACAGTATTTCACTTTTCTGTACAGTACTGTAGTGTATTTATTTGAGCCCAGTAATCTATGGTGTTATGTTATTGGTTAAATTTTTGTCAACAAGTTGATGTTAAACCAATCAGTAGATAGTTTGCAGCAGATCCATGACATTCCATAAGCTACCATATCATTGGTTGATCAGTTGTAAACAGATCCACTTTCAACCAATCAAAAACTGTGTTAAAAGCTAGTTTCTGAGTGCAGTGACAGACTCCTGCCAAGGTCTGTTGAGCTGGCTGAGTAGCCCAACGTTAGTGTTAGATTTGACTGTAACTGAATTGGAAAAATAGCACCAAGAAATCAAATAATAAAAATTATAGCAGGAATATCACAGTATGTTGTAATATGGCTCCTCTTCAGAGTAGCAGAGTAGTATGAGTAACTTTAGTGGAAAATTTACCAGGCAAATCAAGTTTTAACGTAGGCCTAGGCCTAACAGTAACAGTTAGGGCCTAGCCTAGGCCTAAGTGTCGTTACAGAACCAACAACAAACATTAGCCTACACACACAATAACGTTAGACTCAGTACATAAATCTAATGCAGAGTTCCAGGTTTATGGGCTAGGCCTAGACAAAGTCCTAGTCCTGTGACTAAGTCCTAGCCTAACTGCCACAGTACAGGCTAGCCTAATTGTAGTACAGTATGTATGGGCTGATATTACTTATTAGAGGTAGGCCTAGGTTACTGTAATAGCTATGGCCTAGGCTAGGGCTAGTCAAAGCAGTTATTGCCTGTCAAATGTTGGTACCCATCATCTAAGTTTGTAGTATTTACAGAGAGATTTCTGTGACCAGCTGTGCATAGGCCTAGGCTAGGTTTATACTTATAGCTAGGCCTAGGCTAGACCTAGGCTAATGTTACTTAGGGCCTTGCCAAGTATTTAGCATAGCCTCTAGGCTATACTGTAACGTTAGGCCTTGGGAATACTTGGGATATTTTGCATTTTGTCCTTTGGTGACCCTGATGACTATCTTGGGAATTCTTGGGAAATTTTGCTTTTTGACCTCTCGTAACCCCAGATGATGATCTTGGGAATTCTTGGGAAATTTTGACCAGTGACTGAAAGATATGGGACATCATGGCATTATTTGGAATAGAACATATATCATCGAAACCTCAATGCATTTTTGCATTCTGGTTATTTTTACCAGCTAGCATGAGAAATACTTTTCACCCTTGATGGGGTGTGGGAATTTACTTTTTCTAGGGGCCATCATTGGATCTTCTCTGAAATAAATTGTGAATTAAATTGAAGGGTTATGATGGTACCTTTGCTGGATGATTTTGTTGACTTAAGGGGTAAATGGCTCATCCTCCTAGCCTATTCCCAAATTTCTCGCCCCGTGGGCTGGGGGTTGCAGAACATGCCCACGGTATTTCCCGCCTGTCGTAAGAGGGGACTAAAGGGAAGGACTGCACCATATTTAAACTATGCTTGATACTATATAACACATTTGTGTTGGTGTGTCGTTAAATTTCATCTAACTAACCAACCCTAATTTCTCTCACCACTTGTTGCCTGATGTTCAGAAAAGCTTGTTCCTCGGAAAGCATCAGCACATAGTTCACATTACAAATAACATTTGGATTGGTCTGATAACTTTTCTGTTTTAGCATGGGGGATGGGGGGTGAGAGGGTATCTGTATGTTTCCTCACCCTGCGAGTAAGCCTTCTACACTTTCCTCAGGTTTTGATTCTTCCAGAGTGATTATCTTTTTTTGATTCCTTGCCAAAGGCAAAAGGAATCTATGCGATGGTGATGTCGTGTGTGTGTGTGTATGTGTGTGTGTATGTATGTGTGTGTGTGTGACGCTTTGCTTGTAAACACGATATCTCAAGGAGGGTAACTATGACTGAGCTCATACTTGGTGTGTGGGTTGGTCATATTGAGTAGATGATCCCTATTGTTTTTTATGGAGGTCAAAGGTCATTTGGGGTCACAGGAGGTCAAAAGGTCAAAACCTTGTAAACGCGATATCTCAAGATGGGTAACTCGGAGGGATCTCATACTTGGCAGGTAGGTTGCCCATATTAAGTAGATGATCCCTATTCTTTTTGTTAGAGGTCAAAGGTCATTTGGGGTCACCAGAGGTCAAATAGTAAATACCCTGGAAATTGCTTGTAAACACGGTATCTCCAGAAGGATAAATGTGAGTAATCTCATACTTACCATGTTCATTGCCCATATTGAGTAGATGATCCCTATTGTTTTTGGTGGAGGTCAAAGGTCATTTGGGGTCACGAGTGGTCAAAAGGTCAAAACCTTGTAAACACTATATCTCAAGAAGGGTAACTCTGAGGGATCTCACACTTAGCATGTGGATTACCCATATTAAGTAAATGATTTCTATTATTTCTGGTGGGGGTCAAAGGTCATCTGGGGTCAGCAGAGGTCAAAAGGTCAAAACCTTGTAAACATGATATCTCCAGAAGGGTAACTGTGAGGGATCTCATACTTAGCATGTGGATTGTCCATATTGAGTAGATGATCCCTATTATTATTGGTGGAGGTCAAAGGTCATTTGGGGTCATCAGAGGTCAAAACATTAAAACCTTGTAAACATGATATCTCAAGAAGGGTAACTGTGAGGGATCTCATACTTAGCATGTGGATTGCCCATATTAAGTAAATGATTTCTATTATTTCTGGTGGAGGTCAAAGGTCATCTGGGGTCATCAGAGGTCAAAAGGTCAAAACCTTGTAAACATGATATCTCAAGAAGGGTAACTGTGAGGGATCTCGTACTTAGCATGTGGATTGTCCATATTGAGTAAATGATCACTATTATTTTTGGTGGAGGTCAAAGGTCATTTGGGGTCATCAGAGGTCAAAAAATCAAAACCTTGTAAACACGATATCTCCAGAAGGATAAGTGTGAGGGATCTCGTACTTACCATGTGGACTGTCTGTATTGAGAAGAAGATCCCTATTGTTTTTGGTGGAGGTCAAAGGTCATTTGGGATCCCTAGTGGTCAAAAGATCAAAACCTTGTAAACACTATATCTCAAGAAGGGTAACTGTGATGGATCTCATATTTAGCATGTGGACTGCCCATATTGAGTAGATACCCTCTGTTGTTTTTGGATGGAGGTCAAAGGTCATGTAGGGTCATCAGAGGTTAAAACATCAAAACCTTGCAAACATGATATCTCCAGAAGGATAAGTGTGAGGGATCTCATACTCACTATGTGGATTGTCCATATTGAGTAGATGATCCTCATTGTTTTTGGTGGCGGTCAAAGGTCATTTGGGGTCACCAGAGGTCAAATGGTCAAAACATTGTAAACACGATATCCCCAGAAGGGTAACTGTAAGGGATCTCATAGTTAGCATGTGGATTGCCCATATTGAGTAGATGATCCCTATTATTTTTGGTGGAGGTCAAAGGTCATGTAGGGTCACCACAGGTCAAAAGGTCAAAACATTGTTAACATGATATCTCAAGAAGGGTAACTGTTAGGGATCTCATACTTAGCTTGTGTATTGCCCATATTGAGTAGATCATCTCTATAATTTTTGGTGCAGGTCAAAGGTCATTTCGGGTCACCAGAGGCCAAAAGGTCAAACCTTGTAAACACGATAACTCAAGAAGGATAGCTGTGAGGGATCTCACACTTGACATGTGGATGATCCCTACTACTTTCGTGCAGGTCGAAGGTTATTTAAGGTCACAAAAGGTCAAGAGCTAGTAAACATATTTCAAGGAGGATAACTATGAGGGATCACATACTTGGCCTGTGGATTGTTAATATTTAGCATGTAGGTCATTTTGGGTCGCAAGATTTCCAAAGCGTTTGACCGTATTAACATGATATCTCAAGTAGGATAACTGTGAGGGATCTCATGCTTGTCATGTGGGTGATCCATGTTTGTTACAATATATCAATATGGCAAGGAATCACTAAGCCTTTTGGCTTTCTGGTTTAGAATAATATAATGTTGGTGTATCTTTATTCTTTAATCAGCTTGCCTGAGTTCCAGACCAGGTCAGTGTGGTCGAGCAGATGGTTACATCTTGGAGGGTAAAGAGTTGGACTTCTATTTGAGGAAGATCAAGGCCAAGAAAGGAAAGTAGGCAGAAGTACATAGTAATACCACTCGAAAGAATATTGTCTTGAAAGTTGTCAGTGTGGTTTGTAATTTGTGAAGGTTTAAATATATTGAGAGAAAAGACAAAAGTTGCTGGTATTTTTCACTTTGTCAATAGTTTTCATATCTTACTGAAAATGCTGAAAACAGTTTACACTCTTGAAGGGCATATGCAGTAGCTGAAACCAAGGTTTGCCATATTTTCTGTTAGACTGCCATCCAAATGTGGCTTTCACTATGGGTACTAAATGCCAAATGCAATTTGTTGACAGTGATTACATGGTTTGTGGACAACTTCCCTGCAGACAGTTCCCCTTGACACCCCCCCCCCCAGACAATTACCACACAGGTCAACTCCACTGGGGGAAAGTTGTCTGAGGGGTAAGCCCCATGGGTGGAAATTGTCTGGGGGAAAATAACTGGGGCAGGGGAGGAGGTCATATACTGCACAGAAAGGCTGCAATGGGCACAAGATCAAAACTGTTGTGTGAAGTTTTATGGTAATCCATTGTTATTCACCATCTTGTATGCTGTTTACATTATTTATGATATACCATAAATTTTTCCATAGTATTCTGAAGAAATTGTGAAAAAAAATTGACATTGTCATTACTAAAACTGATTTCAAAAATGTCAAATTTAGTGGCCTAGGCCATTAGGAGAGCAACCCTTAACCATTGTTGAACCTTGCACAGCACTTTTGTCTGATGTGCATGTGATTTCTATATTTCCTTGACCACTCATTAAAAGTAACAGACTGTTCAACTTGTTTACTTGGAAATTTATTCAGTTGTCTTCAAGAGGATCTGCCTGCTTGACCTGTAAAATTGAACAAATTTTTCTTTTCAAGTTGGCAGACACACATTCATAAGAATAATTTAATACTAAAAGAGAAGTAAAATGGCTTTTATTCAATGTTTGACTGGCCTCAAGAGGCACAGAAAGTGGAGCAGGATACTTAACTTTTTTCAGGCAAACATACATTCAATTTTGGGAATGTGTTCCCCACCCTCCAGCCCTCCAGTGGCATAGCCAGGGGGACAGGGGGGCAAGTTGCCCCCTCTGGAAAAATCTTGGGGGAAATTTTGAAAGTGAATATATGGTGAAATTTGCGCATGATCTGGTAAAATTTCAAATTTCTCAACCAATACACTTTACTTATTTAAAAGTATATGCCACACTGGCACAACCAGTCCTCATTAAGGTTTTCAGAGATGGAATGATGACACCATGCTTATAGTTGTACTAGTTATGTTTTACTATCTGTTTTATACAGCATGGGATCTCTGGACCTCTGACAAGGGACTCTGTCCTTTTACTGTATACTTCCAATGCTCCTTGATAACTAAAGCAGCAGCATTGTGGTATATGCAGTTTGTTAGAATGGGTCAGTGGTCAAGTGCTATACTCTGCTACAAGGGCAGGTCCTCGTAAAATTTGGACTGATTGTGGTGAATGCGGTGAACTGATGAAGGGAAAGGTGTACCAGGGTTCACTTAACTACTGTACTTCACCCATTGTGATTCTGATCTACCAGTAGGACTCAAGAAAAATTCACCAAAACCTGAAGACAAGCAAGATAAAAAAGCTTCCTAAAAAAATAGGAATTCTTGGTGATGTATTCAGTTTACATTTAGCACCAAATGTGGCACCATTTTGCATCTAGCCCACCTTATATGAGCAAAAATTTTCACCCCCTCCCCCTGGACGGCGATCAGTCACATCAGCCAGGTCAGAGGAAAGCACCCGGACAAAATTTGCACCTGTGGAGAACAACTGATTAGGAAGCAGATCGCTGATTGGGGGAAATCTTGGTGCTCTTGCCCCCCCCCCCCCCCTGACAAAAAACCTGGCTATGCCACTGCAGCCCTCCCCCAACAGAAAGTAATCCCACCAGGTTATAATGGCATTTCCAAGTCAAAAAGTTCCACTCATTACAGTAGATGAAAAGCAACTGCATCAATAGTGTACTATGGTTACTATTTTCATAACATGTTGTAGGTGAGAGTATGGCATTGCAAGGCAGTGATGTATAGTTCAGAAAGCAAACAACAACTTGGTACTGATGCTATAGTGTGGTACAGTGCACAACATGTCAGACATTATTCCTCACACCACAACAAAAAAGAATTGGTAAAGACTACTGTGTAATACACCAATGTAAATTGTATTAATAGTATATAGATAGAAAGCTTCATGTTGAATGAGAAAAATTGTAAAGGGATAGTTTTACTTACAACATTAAATTGAACTTAACACTTTAAATAGAATGGAATGCTACACAAACCGTTTTTCATGTAAATCAAGCAAATGAACTGAGATTGCCAAAGTGGGATGTCATCATTGTCAAGCGTAGAAAGATGTTAGTGCTCTCCATATTTAAAAAAACAGAAAAACATCACACTGGCACAATGACGTACGCTATTAAACAGTGATTGAGACATAAATATAACACATCTTGAGGTAGCAGTTATCACAACTCAAAACAAAGAACTACATTGGAAAGGGATATTGTCTGTACTTGTTTAGGATGTATTTCTCATGAGTCATGACTGTCTATACTATCAACCACTCTCCCCTAAGACACTGAATGTGTTCAGTCCAATCCTGCTTAGATGCAGAATTTGAATTTATGGAAACACATGTATTAACATGAGTGAAAAATCATGAAGTTTCCAAACTTTATGTTGGTTTAATGTTTCTGGATTTACCAGGTACACAGAGCAACAATGGGTGAAAGGCTTTAATCAAAACCGTATGTCAATTTTTCCAGATCCAAAACTGAAGGTTATTCAACACCAAAAAATTTCAGACTTTCCAATTTTACCTGCTATGTGGAAACATGAGTTTAAACATTTGTGATCAGCATTTTGCTTCCCATGCACATAGTACTTGGGTACAATCTCAGTGAATTGCAATCATTTTGTGTGCTTAGCCAGTAAGTAAAAATATTTCCTTTACTTTAGCTAAGAGGATATTTGCCAATTGGGAGTGCTGTCCCTAATTCAGACAGTGTCTAGATGTCTTCAAGGTGTGGAAAGCAATCAGATTCTAACAACTTCATGGGCGTAGATCCCGGGGGTGGGGACATATCCCCCAACATTTGACTAGGGGGAATGGCCTGTGTAATCATCCCCCCAACAGGGTTCTCCACTGGTCTGTTTTCTGTCCGGGGGCTCCTGTGATCGCCGTCCTGGGGGAGGGGTCTAAGGGGAGGCGTGTCGCCCTTCCCTTTGAAAAAATATTTCCAAGTGGAAACTGGAGCTTCAGATCTGCAAGTAACAAAGATGTTTAGAAAATGCAATTTGTAAAAAAAAAGAAAAAATGATCACAACATGCCCAGATTTGATTACATAGGGAGGGAGGGCTAAGAACAAGGCCATAGATCACACCATTTGTGATCTAAGCCCTCCTAAATTGTCACCATTTTCCCAAAGGGAGGGGCACCCCTCCCTATGTGTTCAAGTCTGGGCATGTTGTGATCTTTTTTTTTTTTCTTCTTCTTTTTTGGTTCCTTGCGTTAGCAAAAGGAACCTGTAGTCAGCTTGGTGTGTGTATGTTTGTGTGTGTGTGTGTGTGACACTTGCTTCGGTACGCTGTATCTCAACAAGGGAAAGTTGGACTAAACTGAAACTTGGTATATGGATCTGTCATAGTGAGAAGGTGTGCCCTATTGTTTTTGGTGGAGGTCAAAGGTCATGTGGGGTCACCAGGGGTCAAAGACGGAAAACCTTGTTTGCACGATATCTCAAGGTAGGAAGCTTGGGTAAATTTCATACTTGGTATATGGATGCATTATGTTGAGAAGATGAATGCTGTAGCTTTTGGTGGAGGTCACAGGTCATCTGGGGTCACCGGGGGGTCAAACACTGAAAACTTGTTGTTAACACAGTATCTCAAGGTAGGAAGCTTTGATAGATTTCATACTTGGTATGTGGATGACTTATGGTGAGAAGATAAATCCTGTCATTTTTGGTGGAGGTCAAAGGTCATTTGGGGTCACTGAGAGTCAAATACTGAAAACCTTGTTAACACAATATCTCAAAGAAAGAATCTTGGATAGATTTCATACTTGGTATATAGATCCACCATAGTGAGAAGCTGTGCCATACAGTTTTTGGTGGAGGTCAAAGGTCATCTGGGGTCACCAAGGGTCAAAAACTGATAACCTTTTTGTTAGCACAATATCTCAAGGTAGGAAGCTTGGGTTAATTTCATACTTAGTGTCTGGATGCCTTATGGTGGGGAAGGTATTTTTTTGGTGGAGACCAAAGGTCATCTGGGGTCACTGGAGGTCAAACTATGCAAACCTTTTCAACTCTATATCTCAGTGTAGGAAGCTTGAATAGATTTATGCTTTGAGGTGTTGCATTAAATCCAGCAGAAAACCCATATGAGTTTTGTCGGATGTCAGAGGTGAAATCACCAGATGCCAAAAAGCAAATTGCCAAGAATTCCTAAAGTCAAATATTAGCACAAAACTGTATCATTCCAGCACATTAAGATCACATTCACCCAATGACTGAAAGATGTGGGACATCTTTCAGAGATGCCAAGTATCTCAATTTTAGTTGAAATTATAGTATTACGATTTTAATCCATAATGCTGCCATTATGAAAACCTGTATCAAATACCGCTTTTTACTGTGCAGAAGATTCTCAGTCCACAAAGCAGAGGACTTGTGAAAGTTCACTAGACAGACATTTGTCCTTAGATTAGGACATGTGAGCTTGCAGAAATTGGAAATTGGAATTGATTAATTAAATGCTACTATGGGTTGTTAGTTTCATAAAGAGAACTAAGTTACTGATCATTTGGATCAGATACCATTGAGCGTGCATGAATTGTGATTGCTTAATTGAATAAAACAAATTGTAACTGTATACTGTCTGTGTTGATATCCCTTGAAGTGCCTGTATTTCTTCAGAGCAATTTATTTATGCTTGAATGTGTTAACACAAGATGTGCATTGTCTACAGAGCAGATTTTGTGCATCTACAGAAATGCTGGTTCATTCAGTAGTTGGCTCAGTTTCATTACATTCAGCAAGGAACCACAGTGCCCATTGGGCTCTTGTTTTGCAAATTACATTTTCTAAACATCTTTGTTACTTGCAGATCTGAAGCTCCAGTTTCCACTTGGACATATTCAACAATGAAATAGTTAACTTTAATGGAAATTTCGGGTGAAAATCGGGAAACCTAGGGGACAGTTCAATTGAATGGTTTTGTTTAGTGTATGAGTTTGATGTTAATGGATTCCTACTGTGGAATAATATGAAAGAAATGCAGGAAGTGTATTTTGAATGATATAAGAGCTCAGGTGCATGTGAGCTGGGTTTGCATCTCCAATGTTTTATTATACATAGACCTTTTTCCAAATAGCAATTGCAAAGCATTGTGGGATAGAGTTTTTGGTAAGCGTTGTTAATGTTAATGGCATTTTACTATTTGGAAAAGGGTCTATTGTTTGTCATGAGTATTTGAAATCAAATATAAAAGGCAGTCAAATGACTAAGTAGTGGTGTGATTGAGTGTACAGACAACTTCTTGACCAGGCAGTTCAATTTTCTGTGCGGGCGGCAAAGTTTTGTCCGGGCGCTTAAGTAGTATAACAGACTTTGCACTGGTGGAGCCCCCGGACAAAATGGCTAGTGGAGAACACTGCCCCAATCTTACAGTCTACAGATACATGTATGCTGGAAGGTACACTTTATTCTTCATTTTCCTAAGAAATTTTTTCAATCTCTGCTTAATTTTCTATCACAAATGTTTCTCAGACCATCAGAATTTTAGCAAATCATTTGCAAACTATCAAAATTTGCGCGTTTCAAACCTTACATCAGTGTTATTCGTATTATCAGTATCTTCCGATAGCAACTTTTGGAGAAACGGCAGCAAAAAGTAGAAAGTTTGCAAGTTAAAAGGTAAAAGACTGGCTTATGGAAGTGGCATGTAGGTTTTTTGGACAATTGAAAGTGTCTCAATGATGTAGAGCATGAATGCAGGTTTTCTCATAGAAATCTTATTTAATGAAAAATTTTGGCGCGCTTCTCGCCCAAGCATCACGGTTTGAACTCCATGTCAGGACTATTCTGATCACAACACTTTCCAAAGAGCAGAGATACATCTCAAAACATCTGTAGGTGCCTTGCATCTATATGGGATCTTTTAATCTAACATGTAGCATGGTGTGGAAGGTTAAGAGTATATGTATCTGCCATTATACACTTTTTAGAAATTTTACTGAGTGTTTCGTGCGCATCCATTATCGGTATAGATGGCACATATTTTTGTGTAAAAACTTTCCCAAAATAGAAGGCAGTAAAATAGAAAAAAGGGAGGAGGCTTCAGATTTGTTGACAACAATCTTTCTCTTAACAGACAACATATTCTCCTCTTTTACCTTACCAAAAATTAGCATTCACTAAATTATGGACATTTTTCCAGCTATATATGATCAGTTCCAAAAACATCCCAAAGATAGCACCATTTTGCATCTAAAAGACCTTAAATTAACAAAAATTTCTTCAATGGGAGGGGAGACTCCTTCCCCAGGATGGCACCTTTATGTAGTGACAAATGAAAGATCAAAACTGCTGTATGCAAATGCAGGGACGCATCAAAAATAAAGGTGCATTTTACGCAGATTTGGGAACAGGCCCCTGTTTGGGGAACTAAGGTATAATTAAGACATCTATGGTGCCCCCAGTCACAAAACCCTGGTGGCACCACTGATCTCAAGCCAACTTGCAGGTCTTGTAATGATCTCCAAATTCAAAATCGAGTTGTCTGGGATACCCCTATAAGTTGATCCCTGCCTTTTAAAGCTTAACAGGACATTGCTGCTCTTGTACAATTTCTATCCAGTGCAGCTTATCAATGAGTTTTGTGCTCTAAGTAGCCTTTCCTTAATGTATAAATATACCAATACCCAAGAACATTACCTCTGAATTCACCCTTTAAAACAGTCTTACTGGCACTTCTGAGACAATAAAACCCAGGAGCTTCAGGGGGCTTCACCCCCTGGACCCCCATTGGGGCTATGCCCCAGGACCCCACCAGGGGCCCTAAGGCGGGCCCCTGAACCCCACCTGGAATGGGCTTCTCGCTCGCCGTGCACATTTTCTACATTTGCAATAAATTCACCCCATCCCCCCCAAAGGTGGAAAGAAATCCATGCCCCTGAACAACTTGGAAATAATCTTAACACTTGTACCCTTTTCAGGGAATGCTTCACTTACACTAATTAGCCAGTTGACATGTAGTTTCATAGAAGAAAAAATGCCCCTCAAATTCAAAATTACTGCTAGGGAAGGTACTCTTAACTATCTTTTTGGCCAGTTTCACTCGTAATGTGTAAATATCTGTCTTCCATCTGTACGCTTTACAGTTCAAATAGGAAACTTAGTCCATCATACCCTATTGGACTTCCATGTATAGAAGCAACATTATCATATTAGCATAGCATTTAATGTTACATTGAAGCAACAGCTTTTGAATTTTACAGTGAATGGGAGGATATCCTCCCTCACAGAATGCTTTGGCATGTTTTGAATTGAGCACTTTAATAACCATTATCTTTCTTAATTATACCTTGAAATTTGCTGTGTGACTCACCCAATCCGTAACATGATATCATGCAAATAAAGTGTCTTGAGACTTCTAACCCTAACCCTTTCCTCATGTCTCTAACCCCCTAACCTAACCTGGAGATATGATATCAGGTATAACATGCATGTCTCGAGACATGTGATACCTTACAAAACAAAATGCAAGGATATGGCTTATGATTAACAAAATATTATAAAACTGTGTTATAAATATTCACAGCTACTCTTAATCTCTTCGAGATGAAATGATTCAAGCCAGCTGGTTTAAACAAAACACCACTGGTGCATTACAGTGATAATACCAGCTTTCCACAAAGGTTTTCAAAGTGGAAATGAAATTAAATTATACTTGGTGATCTTTGCAAACAGTCCTTAGCATGGTAACTTGTAGCAACATCAGGAAGTAACGTAGGCTACACAAAACATGAAGGCAAAGGTAGTCCAAGAGGAGTTCCCATGGGTGTATTTCTATTTTAGCAAGCCTCCATGACCCATTGTAATACTACGATCGTTAAATTCATGTTACGTTCCAGCAAACCCCTAAAACCACCAGTCGAGTTTACAGTATTTCCTAGATGCCAAACAGTTTTACAATAAGTCTTGAATTCGTACAGTTTTTCTCACTGCATTGGTATATCCTTGGTTAAACTGAAACCAGATCTTTCCTGTAACAAGTTTCTCTTCTGGTGGTTTCTCTGGAACTTTCTCAACCTTC